>OMNW01022951.1:0-15087 GCA_900303245.1 Selene dorsalis
TACCGGTCCCGATTCCGGTTCGGATCCCTGTTCGGGTTCAGGTCCCGGTCCTGGTCCCGGTTCGGATCCCGGTCCCGGTCCCGGTCCGTTACAGGAACCGGGAGTAGGACCGGAATCCGAACCGGAACCGGGATCGGGACCGGGACCAGAACCGGAACCGGAACCCGAACCGGGACCGGGACCCGAACCGCGATCGGAACCGGGACCCGAACCGGGAACGGGAACGGGACCGGAACCCGAACCGGAACCGGGACCCGAACCGGAACCGGAACCGGGATCCGAACCGGGACCGGGATCGGGATCGGGATCGGGAGCGGGAACTGACAACAGACAAAGGCCCTGGTGAGGTGGCTGGCAGGTTCAAACCCAGAGCATCACAACTGATAAACATCACCATGTTACCAAATTAACACCCCTGTGCTACAGTACAGCCACACTGAATTGCTATTCTAGTTAAAATCATTATTATTCTAAGTTTATTCTTGGCTGTGAAGCCGTAAAGAGAACTTGTGTGTGACCTTGTGCAACATGTGCATATCATCATATCATGTATTAATTTAGTATCACAAGTGATTCATGTTTATCTTCTGCCCAGTTTTCTAACATGGTTTGCTCACCGGCGCTGCGCTCACTGATCTCTATTTCAGTGTGTTTGTTCTAATATTGTTGATCTATGTTATTTATCTCTGCACTCTTTGTAGTGATTTAATCCTGTCTCTGTGGTCACAGGTGTGTGTGGTGTGCCGGGTTTCCACTCACTTCTGATGGTGGTGCGGTTTGTCGTGGTTTATTTACCAGTGCTTTTATTTTAAGGGTTGGTTTTTTGGTTTGTGTTATTGTCTCCATGGCGAGGACATTCCCGGTGCTGCACGAGTGTAGGTTTCCTTGGCCTCTGGTCGTGGTTTTGGTTTTTTGTTCTTAATAAATAACCAATTGTGCAACATGTCCTCCAGATTTAACAACTCCACTCCAGAACAACACACACAAGCGTTTTGTCATCCAGCGCCATGAAGTCATCGTGTCACAAATCACTGTCATCCACCATGACGGACTGAAGTGTGGAGGGAGACGTTTGACTCAGGCACAGTGGATGGTTCAGAGGAAGATCAGGGTTAGACGACTTAACACACTTCTACTTCTAGTAGTTATTAGTGATACAACTACTATTACTGCTATAACACTACTACACTACTATCACCATCACTAGAACTTCTTTAACTACTACACTACTACTACTACTACTAGCCTGACTAAACGTCTACACTACTACTACTACTACTACTACTACTACTACTACTACTACCAGTACCACCATTTCTATGCTTCCACACTACTACACTACTATGACAACACCATCACTACTATGACTACTACTTCACTACCATCACTGTTGGTACTCTTATTCCAAGTCATCCAGGCTCAGTGATTATACATGTCACCTTTTGCAACCCCTTTGACTGGCGTGTTGGACCTTGGTTGTTATGGTCCTTTTGCTCCCAGCTCCTGTCATAACTGCTATAACCACTAGATGTCTCCTGGCAACAAAATGTGAGGTCATAGTGACCTGCTGCACAATTAACCTTAAGGGCTCTTTTTTTAAAAGGAGGTCAGTCTCCACTGTTGTCACTGCCTCTATGTTTCCTAATGCTAATGCGTCACTGCTCCTACTATTACCATGATGCTTAGACCACTCTACCATGTAGTTTTCCATATTGGCTCTGATATGGTGCTTTAGGGCAGGGAAGAGTGAGAAACGAGTCCAAACACCATAAAAAAAAAAGTCCCTCTGCTGAAAAGCCAGAGCAAAAGATTTCCTTCAATCATCTGCTGCTGCCAAGAGTTTCCATCAGTGCGACGCAGTACCAGAACAAAAAACACTGTTTAATTTCTCTCTGAAGCAGGGAGTGGTGTGCACAACTGGTACTTCACTGAACTGATCCTGAGTCTGTCACACATGTGGAAACAAAAAAAATACACACACACTTCACTGTAGGTTTCTATGGCTCCCATTTCCACCACTAGCTCTGATCATTTTGATTGATCATAAATTTCAGGGACAAACTAATCAACAACTGCAAAGTCAAATGCATATTTTGCATTAAAGAGAACCAGTGGGAGGCTCAGGGCTGATGATCGGAGTTTTTTTTTTTTTAAGGGGGTGTGGCTGTTCTTTATTCATGATATGGAGACCTAAATGCCATGCTGCCTCATATTTGGAGGGAAGTGTTGCTGCTGCAGGGAGTCCAATACAAAGTAATTCATTTGACATTTAAAAAACAGGGCCTCATACATGTTAAAAGGCATCCATCATGGTAATATTCACCAAACACTTAACAGGCCTCAAAACAACTCTGCTTGGGTTAATGGCGCCAAATCAGTGCAGCTGATTTAGTCCTTTCCATAAACAGGGTTTGTTTTTATTAACCCTGACTGGTGCTGTGGGAAGGGATGAATCATAAGGGACGTGATCTAATGTGTGTGTGTGTGTGTGTGTTTTCGTGGTAGTGCACATGAGAACGTGTTGTACCATGTATGCAGCCAGGGAGGCCACTCAGCCAAGGTGTGGCAGTGACAGCAAGCAGCTCTGACCACAGGCCCGATGAAAGGACGCTGGCTGGTCACACAATACGACGACTGTTTCGAGAACACATGTATATCTATTTTCGATCGCGATGAGTTACGGCCACAGACTTCATCTATCATTAGCTGCTCTGTTTTGTTCTTTTTGGTGTTGATTTAGTATTTCCTGTACGACACCAACACCACAAACCAGAGCCAAAGGAGTAATGTACAAAATATTGGACTGGATTCTTGCACTAAATCATTTTAAAACACATGAACATGTTTTGAAATGAAATGTGTTTAATTGGTGAAAAATAATCTCACCAAGGTCAAGGTGCTTTTAGTAGCTGTTCTGGGTCTTTCTGTTGAATACCATGATCTTCATCAGCTGATGGCGTTTGTCCAGAGATGTGGTGATCACGGGTCTCAGACTGGTTTCGGGTCATCTCGGAGAGAATAAAAGAGACAAATCAGATGAATGAGATAATTGTAAAATCAGTATCAGGAACATAATCCAGATTTATCAGATTGAATCTGAAACTCACGTCAGCGCCACTGCAAATAAACAGCCATGGATCTGCTTAGAAATCAGACAACCTAGAAAATAAACATTAAACACTTAAAACTAAAAAATATTTATTGAAGTTGATCTGATGTAAACAAACCTGATAAACTAATCCGATTGACAGTTGACGAGTAGGTTTTGGGTATTGGTGTGATCATGTGGTCATGTGATTTTGGGTAAGGGCTTGTTTAGTCAGTGGCTGTTTCTGAGAACCACGACCTGTTCCTGGTTTTATGTTGAAGAGTAACAGTGCATAAATAGACACATACAGTTTGTACTCCGATACTCAGCTAAACATGACGACTGATGTTCTTCCTCATTTCACATTCATGATGTTTTAATTTCAGTTTCTATACTGATTTTAATCAAAGATACTGCAGGCAATTGATTTGCACTTTGTATAAAAGTAGCTTTTACCTGCCGTTTGCTCACGTTGTCCGATTGAGCAAAACAGAAAAGACAAAAGTGAGACAGGAAGTGTTCACCACAGGGCTGAGTTAGCTCTATGTGTGAGGAAAGGAAACAGATCTGCCCCACATTTACCACAGGACAGTGTCTGATGGTGCCTGCAGCTCTCGACATGAAGCCTGCATGTGTGTATGTGTGTGTGTCTGCATGCATACACTTGTGTTGTGAATGTACAACATGTGCATCATTGAATGAATCCTTGCAGCTGTGTGCAACATGGATGCACGTGTGTTAGTGTGTTTTGGTTTTGCAAGTGTGTGTGTGTGTGTGTGTGTTCAACTGAACTGTGTCATAAAAGCATCACAGTGCCTCCTCTTCACTTCCTGTGTTCTTCAATGGGTGCACGTTAGAAAAGAAAAAAAACCCACAGATGGGTCACATGACCACGGTGAAGCCTACATACCACTTTCTGTCTGCAGCTCGAACAAGCGCCACTCCTCATCTTGGATCAAACAACTATCAGAGTGTTTCAGTTCTCTGTCACAATGAGGCTGAAGAAACTCTTCCTGTGAAAAGTCACACGCAGGAACCAAAAAGAGGAAGAGGAAGGACAAGAGGAACGAAAGTGGACAGCAAGGCGATGGACATGACAGATGAGAACGGCAGTCCGGTCAGCGCCACCACCAACGGAGGTGAGTCTGTTGATGAGCTCCTCCATTGTTTCTTTATTTAAGTTCTGTAAATGTGAAATAAGCTTGTAAAAATGCAGCTGATTTAAGGCTGCAGCAGAGGATGATGCTGTTTGTAGTTTTTGTCAGCCAATTGTGATTTAAACGTATTTTCAGGTTTTTATGTGAATACAATAAGTATTGCTGAGAAAAGTATAACCCTGTAGTAGGAGGTTTGAGGATAAATCAATCAAAAAATCAATAAAAAAAGTATAAATTTTGGTTTGAATTAAGAGACTCAACAACTGACTGTTGTCACACTTCTGTGTTTTGTGTCATTCAGCTTATCCGGTGCGGTGCACTGAGGAAGTACTTCTCCCTTTCTTCACAGATGAGAGTCTGCAGGCTGCAATGGACTCACGACACTCTCTTCCTCCTCCTTCTTCTCCTCCTCATCCAAACAGCGTCCCACCAGCTCTCCCAGAACTCAGGCTGGTCCTACTGGGCCGGAAAGGAACCGGGAAGAGCTCGGCGGGGAACACCATCCTGGGAGGAGTGGGAGGCTTTGAGAGCGGGAAGCCCACGGAGGAGTGCGTGAAGAGACGAGCTGATGTGGAGGCGAGAAAGGTCACGGTGGTGGACACGCCCGGGTGGGAGTGGTACTACCCGCTCAACAGCACCCCCAACTGGGTGAGGAGAGAGACTTTAAGGAGTGTGTCGCTGTGTCCTCCTGGACCCCATGCTGTGCTCCTGGTGGTCCGGTCCTGCGCCTCGGTGAATGATGCCTACATCCAGGAGATAGAGGAGCACCTGGAGCAGCTGGGGAGGGAAGTCTGGGATCACACCATGCTGCTGTTCACCAGGGGAGACGAGCTGGGCCTCACCACCATGGAGCAACGCATCACGATCAGCGGCCCGCCCCTCCAGAGACTCCTCCAGAAGTGTGGGAGCAGATACCACGTGGTGAATAATCGGAGCAAAGGCGACAGGGCACAGGTCAAAGAGCTGATAAGGAAGCTGGAGCATATGGTGGTGGCAAAGAAGGGTGGGAACAGCCATTTGGAGATGGATAACACCGTCATGCTGGGTTTGGAGGCGGACGCCAAGAGGAGGGCCAGGGAGAGGAGGAAGAAACAGAGGCAGATGGAGGCACAGATGCAGAGAGGGGCCATCAAAGAGACTCTCACAAGTGAGTTCATCAGTCTGTTTGATTTAGAAAATACCAACTCCTCTCAAGTGCATGCAATCATTTCATTTCATACTAAAGCACAGAAAGACTCACAGCTTCATACAAATTTGCAAAACATGTTCACAAAGCAGCTCTATTAGAACAAATATTCTAATACAATGCAAATATGAATGAAATTGATGACAAAAGAGCTCATTTAGCCTCATTTAGCCTCATTTAGCTTAACAACCTTAACCCTATATCTTCATATTTTCTGAATGGCTACATTCAACTCGAAATGATGTTAATGTTGCTTGGAGGTGTACGTTTATTCCACCTTAACAGCATAACACACATAAGTGTGATATCAGAATTACACACGGATGTTGTCCGATGTCGTCATTGTTGTGGCTTAAATATTCATTGTGTGGTTGTGTTTCTAACACTACAAAAGGAGCTTGAACAAAGACCAGATGTTTCAGAAGTTGGACATGAACGTAGTCATAATGTTGAGCAAAATACAACAATACAAATCAGATGACTGAATATCTGTACCTCTGTCCCTGCCAGATGATGATCCTCGGGGCTCTGTGCTCGATGCTCATCAGTCTTTCTCCAAGGCCTCCAGACGTCTACCCGAGGTCAGGCTGGTTCTCTTGGGAGAGCGTGAAACCGGGAAGAGCTCTGCTGGCAACACCATCCTTGGGAAAGTCGGCCTCTTCCAAGGGGGCGTGGTGACAGAGGAGTGCATCCGTCAACAGGCGGAGGTGTCCATGCGGCTGGTGACTGTTGTGGACACGCCGGGCTGGGAGGCAGGTGTGGCAGGCGCTACACCTGAGAGGGTGAAGAGGGAAATTGCAGGAAGCGTGGCCCTGTGTCCACCGGGGCCGCACGCTCTGCTGCTGACTCTGAGGGTGGACACACTGGTGAGGGCCGCACATGTGAAGGAACATCTGGGGCTGCTGGGTGAGGGTGTATGGAGACACACAATCTTGCTGTTCACCCACGGGGATCAGCTTCGAGAGGGGGTGGACATTGAACAGCACATCCAGGGTGGAGGCAGAGACCTGCAGTGGCTGCTGGAGAAATGCAGGAGAAGGTACCATGTCATCAGCAGCGTCGACGGAGGAGGAAGAGGAGGTGCAGGCTCCACAGAGGTGACGGAGCTCCTGAAAAAAGTGGAAAAGATGGCGACTACAAACCGGTGTGAGGCCTTCTCCTCTCTGGTTCAGGAGGTCAGAGACCTGAGCCAACAAAGAAAGGAAAAGTTTGACCAGCGGCAGAAGGAGATGGAGGATAAGATCCGTCGCCTGGAGGCGGACTTGAATATCATAAGAGAGAGAGACAGGAACAGGCGGTTCTTTGATCGGAAGAAGAAGGTGAAATCACCTGGAAAAGCTGACATTCAGAGGGAAGAGGACGATGACGAGGACAGGAGGAGCCTTGATGAGAGGAAGAATGATATAGGCGACCTGGAGGAGAGGATACGATGGCTGACAGAGGACAGAGAGAGAGAAATTCAGGATCTGGGAATAGAAAGTGAGAGAAGGCGCGTGGCACTAGAGCAAAGTAAACGAGAGAGGGACGAGGTCATGCTTAAACTAGAGCTAAAAGAGAGAGAGATTGAGGAGCTAACAGAGAGAATTGATGAGCAACAGCTAAAGCTGCTCGACCTTGAATGTGCTGGTGTAGAAAATGAACATAAGAGAAAACAGAGGGAGGAGGCCATTAAAGAAGAGAAACAAGAGTGGAGGAGAGAATTGGAGAAATGGGAGGAAAGAGTGAAGCTGCATGAGAGAGAAAAAGCAGAGTGGATGAAAAGAGTTGATTCTTTAAAAGCAGAAATGGACGAGACCAAAAGACACTATGACAATGTTCTGCAGAGAAAAGAAGAGGAAAGTAACAAAGAGATGACAAAGCTGGAAGAAAAACTACGAAAAGAAATGGAAAAAAAAATGTCAGAAAAAGACGAAGAGCAGCAAGAGCTGAGGAGGAAAACCTCGGAGGAAAATCAGAGAAATCTTGAGAATATAAAACAACATAAAAAAGAAATGGAAAGGAAGGCTGAGGATATGAAAACACAACATGAGAAAGAGATGGAGAGAAAAACCCAGGAGAGAGAAAAGGCAGTACAAAACATGAAGGAGGAGATGGCCAGAAAAATCAGCGAAGTAGAACAAATCCTGGCGAGAGCAAAAGTTCAACACAGAGAGGAGATAGATCAGAGTTTGAAAGAAAAAGCACACATTATGGAAAGCATCAAACGACAGCATGAAAACAAAATAAGAGATTTACAGCAAGCAAACCAGAGAGAGATCAAAGATCTGAAAGAGCAGTTTGCAAAAGAAAAAGAGGAACGTGAAAAAGCAAAAAAGAAAGAGATGGTGGAGCTGGAACAAAAGTACCATGCCCAAATAAAAGAAAAAATGCAGGAAAATGAAAAAGACAAGGAAGAGATTCACAAAAACCACAAAAATGATGTCGCACAGAAGATGCAAGAGAAAGAAAAGGAAACAGAAGCTTTAAAACTGAAACACCAGGAGGAAATGATGAGAAAAATGAATGAAATGAAGAAATCGATGGAGGCGAGGAGCGCTGAACAGCGGGACGAGACAGAGCGAAAAGTGAAAGAAAACAAGGAAGATTTAGAAAGAGTGCAACAGGAGCACCAGAAAAAACTGAGGGAATTGGAGGAGGAAAGAAAAAGAGAGACTGAAGAGCTGAAAGAGCAGTTTGCAAAGGAAACAAAGAAACAATCAGAGGAAAGACAAAGAGAGATAAGAGATTTGGAACAAAGGTTTGCTGCTCAGATGGAAGAGAAAGTGCTGGAGAACGAGAACGAGAAAGAAACGATTCATCTAGCCAATGAAAAATACATTTTGGAAAAACGGCAAGAGCAAGACCGACTGACAGAGAAGTTAAAACTTCAGCATATGCATGAAATCAAAGAAAAAATAAAAGAAATTGAAAAGGAAAAAGACAGACACAAAGAAGAGATGGAAAATATGAAGGAACAAAAAGAAAAGGAGGTGGAGGAGCTGACAGTGAAAGCTGACGAACTGGAGAAAAAGCTGCAACAGAAGGAGGAGAAAGAAAGAGATCATGTAAATTACAAAAAAGAAACAGAGCAAAGACTGGAAGAAAAAGAAAGAAAAATTGATGAGATTGAGCTAAATGTCAGCGAAATGAAAGAGAAACTAAAACAAAAGGAAGATGAAGAAATACTGAACTTGAATCACCAAAAAGAAACAGAGCAAAGACTGGAAGAAAAACAGAAAGAAATCCATGAGATGAAAGAAGAACTAAAACAACTTGAACAAAGAGAGAAAGATCAATTAAATCTCAAGAGACAGATGGAGCAAAAACTGGAGGAAAAAGAACGAGTGATTGAAAGGTTGAACGTTCTTTTAAAGGATATCGAAGAAATCCTGCAGAAGAAAGAAGAGGAGAGAGGAGAAATCATATTAAACCAGAAGAAGGAGGCAGAGCAGCGACTGCAAAACAAAGAGAGAGAGATGGAGGAGATGAAAGAGCAGCTCCTGAACGAAATAGAGAGAAAGGTGAAGGAGAAGGAAAGTGAGATTGAGAGCGTCAAACAGCAGGCCGACTCCAGGGAGACAAGATGGAGGGAGGAGCAGATGAAAAAGGATGAGAAGGGAGAAAAGGAGATGAACAAGCTGATAGGAGTCATCAATGAGAAAAACAAAGAGATAACACAAGTCCAGCATCGTCTCACAGAAAGAGACAACGAGGTGGACGAGGCAAAAAAGACGTGTGCAGACCGCTTGAAAGAAATAGAAGACCTTAAAGAAAAGGTCCAACTCCAGACCTCCAGCATCGCTGAGATACAGCAACGTCACGCAGAGCAAGAGAAGAACAAAGATGACGAGATGATGGAGAGGCTGCAGGGGAAAGACGAGGAGCTGGAGCAGCTGAGGCAAAGAGAGGGAGAGAACGAGAAAGAGATCGTCCACCTGACGCTAATAATCGAGCAGACAAAGTCCGAACTGAAGGACCTCACCAAGAAGATGGAGAACGAGATGACAAACATGATTCAGGGGTATGAGAAGGAGATCGCAAGAAGAGATGAGGACATCGAGTCCATCACCAAGGAGAAGGAGGACGCTCTGAGATGTTTGGAGGAGGAGAGGCAGCGAAACGTTTTGGACGTCACAGAGAAACAAGAGGAAAGTCAAAAGAGAGTTGAAGAGCTGCAGGAGCAGAATGAGAAGATGAGAAAGGAGATGGAGAACCTTCAGATAAAATACGAGGAGCTGAAGGAGAGTGAAGAAGAAGTTAGAAAACACCTCAGTGGATATGAGGAGGAGGTGAAGAACAAAGAGTCAGAAATCCAAACTGCTCATGAAGAGAGAGATCTGGAGGTCAGAGGATTAAAAGAGGAAAATGACAAACTGAAAGAAGAGATAGAGAGGATGAACGATGAGGTGACACTGCAGATGAATGAGCTGAGAGAAGATTTTGAGCGAAAGCTGGGAGAGAAACAAAACAAGGATATCGAGGAGATTGGACAGAAGTTCTTGAAAAGAGAAAAGGAAATAGAGGAAAGGGAAGAGGAGCTGAGTAGAAATGAAGAGCAGCTGAAAGAAAGAGGATGTGAATCGGATGCAAAAGAGGTAGAACTCGTTGAGAAGGAGGTGAAGCTTCAAAATAAAGAAGAGGAACTTAGAAAACTGGAAGTACATCTAGAAATACAACAAAAAGAACTAGAGGTGAAACATCAGTATGAGCAGGAAGTGAAAATGAGAGCGCAGAGTATCGAGAAGAAGGAGCGGGAGCTGGAGAGTTTGCTTCAAGCTCTGGAAGGAAAACAGAAGGAGCTCAGTTCTCACGGTCAAGATCTTCAGAAGAAAGTCAAAGGTCTGAAGGACCAGGGCAAAGAGCTAAAAGACAGAGAGCACTACTTGATAACTGAAGAACGGGAGCTGCTCAACTGGAAGTCGCAGCTGCAGATGCGAAATGAGCATGTGACCTCTACGACTCAGCAGCTGGACGAGATGGGCAGAGACCTGGCTCTGCTGAAGGAAGAACTTCACCAGAAAGAGAATAACTTAAAGATCTCGCTGAAGAAGCTGAACGAATGGGAGCAGAGTCTCAAAGCGCGCGAGGCAGAACTGCATGAAAGGGATTCGGAGAACGGACGACACCAGCCCAAAGGCAACGTGAGAGTCAGTGAGGCGATCGATTTCAGTCTGGATGACGACCATGTGATGTGCCAAGAGGTCAGAGGGACAAGGGAAGAGGAAGGAGGAAGAGCATCAGAAAGCGCAAAGAACGGGGAGGATCAGACGACAAGAACAGCACCGTCAGCCGCAAAGAGCAATAACTGTCATCTTGAAACACTAAAGGAGATTGACGTGGCTGATGGAAAGGAACGGACGACAGGAAGAGCAGCGGAGAGTCGCAGGAAAAAAGGCAGAGATGACCTGGTCATCGAGGACTTGAGGTCGTTTTCTAACAGTCGAGGTCACAGACACTCAAACAACAAAGACTCCCCCGGAGCAGATTTAAGGGTGATGGTGTTAGGGGAGTGTTGGTCGTCTCGCTCCCCTGCCGGAGTCTCCATCCTGGGTGGAGAGGTGTCTGAAGTCAACGAGTCCACCTTCAGGTCCTGGAAAGGTCAGACAGCCGGGAGACACCTCACGGTTGCCGAACCTCTAGGGTTGAGGTGGCGAGACGGACCCAACCTGTCGAACACCGCTCTGAGGAAAAGCCTCCTGGACAGCGTCTCCTGGTGTCACCCGGGGCCGCAGGTCGTCCTCCTGCTCGTGCCGGCCTTCCTCACCTGCACGCGGCAGTACAGGAGAGCTGTGGAGGAGCACGTCAGCTTGATTGGGGAAGAGATTTGGCAGCGCACCATGGTGCTGTTCACATGGGGGGAAACTTTAGGGGTGAGCGCAGAGCAGCACATCCTGAGGAACGGGGAACTGGTGGGGCTGGTGGAGAGGTGTGGGGGCAGGTATCATGTGCTGAGCAGCAAGAAAACCAACTGTGTGATTGAAGGACTGATTGAAAAGATGGAGGACATCGTGGGTTTGGAGAACTGAGAGCGGGGTCAGCTGTAAAACCAACGTACGACTGTTTCTGATGTTGTTCTGCTCATGTTGTTGTGAATATCTTGTAATAAATTTAAAGAAGCACTCAGACCTGTTCTTCACGCAATTATTATTAACACCAGATAAATTCTGAAACAGACATACGTAACAATTTCAAGCTTATTTGTTGATATAGTAGAAACCTTTACCTCTTTCCTACCCATTAAACTGTTATTAAAAATAAAACCATGTGAGAAGTTTGGATGTCACTCAGACATCCAAAAAAATTGACAAGGCCACAAGCCAAAACTTACAAACACAAACGGCTTAATTAAAAGAGGAATGTATCGTACGGGCGACTCGTTTTAATGTTGTGATTGAGTGAAGCCGTGAAGCTGCGGAACATAACTGAAACTACAAAATAAAATTACTTCTGGTCCAGGAAACAGGACACGACAATAAAACCAGTCACCTGTTTGTTGATGTTGAAGTAAGCAGCAACTACGGCTGTCAAATAAATGTAATAAAGTAAAAAAAACAACATTTTATTTTGAAATTCAGCAGGACAGATAAAGTAGGTGAACATAGAAATACAACTACAAGTGCCTCATATACTAACTCTTGAGTATTGAATTTAACATCCTGCTTCCTGAATGATTCATGTAAACACTCATAAATCATTCATCACTCCAACAGTGGTATAACCTCCTGAATGAACTGTAAACCCAACGTGGTTTTTCAGACAGACCTCGGCTGACCTGCTCGGTTGCCGCTCCTCTCGAGCGTGACTTTCATGCTTCCTCCACCAGATGGGGACCTTGTGTCAGCGTGGAGCCAACAGAGCCCCACCGCAATCAGTGTTGAAAGTCACTGATGACAAGGAGTTGATGGCAAAAGTGTAGTGAAGCTAGTCAAACATATTTTTTTTAACCATGTTTTACAATTTTCTGCGTAAATGGCTACTTTTAAAAGGAAGAGCAACACAAAGCCTGACTAGCAGGCCCGTGCTCCGTCTTGACTGGAGGTATTTCAGGAGAACCAAACCATCTCGCAATTATAACCCCAGGGAGCCTCCCTCGTGCTGAGAGGACTCCTGCTTTGACAAGTAAATTATGACTCTTGATGAGAGGAGTATGGCTTTCTCAGAATGCAATTTCTGACAGCCAGGAAAATGCGGGTGGATACATACAACAACTTCCATCATCTGCGGAGCCAGATGCAACATCCAAAAACACTCGTGTGCAATCATCAGGCTAATAATTATGGACTGTGAGTGCTGGTCTGTATCTAACATGGCAGCAATGTTTTTTTAATCTGTCCATTCAGTGTGAGCTGCCTTTAGAGGCGAGATGAGAGGGTGTTGTGTCAAGATGGAGCCCTGCTTCTTTGATCATCTCTGCTTTCAAAGCGTCTCGGGGGAGAAATTAAAGGGAGAAAACAAAAGCTGTCAAATTGCGGTTGACGCAGACATAATTTTCATACATTATAGACATAATGTTTTAAAGATATCAGGTATCCAACACAAACTCAGGCGTAATGTGTCATAAGCATATTGGCCTTTTTTCCTGTTTAAATCCTTTGATTTATCATCATGGCGTGGCTCGTTTAATAGCATCACAACACTTGATTTATTGATTATAAGCTAGGATTGATAAGTGGGTGCATTGATGAGGACCAGCAGATAGAAAGATACTGGCTGTGTGCTGACAATAATATGACAAGATCAATATAACTCTCACATGTACTGTAAATATAAAAGGACAGCTAGTAGCCGGCTAGCTTAGCTTAGCATAGTGAGTTTGGTGGGTTTAGCATCATAATTAGTTAATGCACAGACATGAGAGGAGTCGGTGTTTGTGTCCTTATCTAGGTCAACATGTCAAACTACTTCTTCAGATGATGCATTAGGTATTGAAATATCTTTTTATCTGATATAAGAGCGTAAATAAACAACATTTTAAGAAGTTGTTTTTTGAGACTTAAAAAAAACAAAAAACAAAAAAACAACCTTAACCTCGGTGAGATGATCCTAAAGTTCATTAAAACCACGGTCAGAAAGGTTCAGACAGGATTTAAAAATTCAAAAGTGCAGTTTTTTTTTTGTTTTTGTTTTTTTTAAGTGAACCATGATCCTAAAAACCATCCCACACTTTCTTCTCTCCATTCAAGGACGTTCAGGAAACAAAATATCGCCGCTGTATCCGTGAATTCACAGGTGAGTCCTTTCTCCACAGCAACACTGTCACTCTGAATGGTGCAAACAGTGAATGATAAAAACCACTCTTGAGCACTCATTTCGGTTTTAGCTGGCATTAGTTCAGATTAAGGCAACATGGTAACCCTAATTTATCTTTATTTGAAGCCTTTTAAGGTCCTGAATTAGGCTTTTTGGGAAATATGGATGAGGCCACATTTACATGCACCACAACAGACAGGAACATCACAGTCAATCATGTCTACAAACGTTGGAAGCAAAATTACTGGGCTGTGTTAAAACAGAAGTTAATGGCTGGGCTGATTTTTATTAAGGACTGTGCACTCTCATTTGAATAATGGTCTTTCCAACAATGTTTTTTCTTTTCAGTACTTGACCCAGGAAGGAAATAAATGTGATTCCGCTTTAACACCTCCATTAATATTCAAGTGGCTTTAATACTCCAGGTTTATTTCTGACACACCATAATTAGCACAGCAGTCTGGTGCTAGTTTATGATAAATCACTTTCTGATTGTGCATTTGGGTGCTGGTGGAACATTTTTCATTACAAAATAAAACGCATGGCTATTGTGTGCAGAGAATATACCTGGCAGATCGTATTTAAAAAAACACAAAACAAAACCGATTTTGTTAAATATGCAATTATTTTTAATTATTGAGTCGTTTGAGGTTGTTTCACTGAAACGGAAAGTCTGTTTTGGCTCCAAGTCAGTGGTCAATTTAACCTTCAGCTACTTCCATCTGCTGCTGATAGGAGCTTAATTCATTTTCTTTAAGTCCTCTCAAGTGGATTGTCTCGGCTTGAGTTTTGGTTCCGGAAATAAAGACTTGTTAATGAATAAAGCACCAGATGCAAATGAAAGGCAAAAGAAAGGAGGAGGAATGAAAGTCATTATCTCAAGCTAACAAAGTAGCAAAACTGGCACATTTTTCTGTCTTTGCGAACCATTCTGTGACCTTGGACATGAAACTGATCAGGGAGCAGCTGGTGATGGGGACATGTAGGTGTTAACGGAAGTGGAACAAGAACCGATTCCAGGTACGAGCTGAATCCAAACTGTCCACATTGTTGGTTTCTAACCCTGTGAAGTCCTTTAATTGAGAACTATCTGTTTTTCTCTGACGTCAAAGGACACGATCCAACGCCTGATGCAACAAAAACAACAACATCAACAACAACAACATCAACATCTTTTTATGCAACAAGGGCTCAATTCCCAGAGTACAATCTACAGTCTAACACTGGGCTAAGTTATTATCATATTATATTATCATTATTATAGTGTCGCCTACTTTTTCTCAAACACACTGAAAACTGATGAATCGCTCTGGGAACCAACAAAGAATCAGACTGAACTGATAAAAAAGCCCACGTGTCAATAAAATCTCATCTGTCCCCGTGATCGTGACGACCGCGGTCAACAACACTCCCTCGAGGACATGGAT
>OMNW01022959.1:6687-17535 GCA_900303245.1 Selene dorsalis
TCAGTTCTCATTATTTAAGGGACTTTCTGTGTGCTGCTTCCTTGTGTGGTTGTTTTCCTACGTCCACTCGGCTGCTTCTTCCACTGATACAGTGTAAATAAAATAAAATAAAATAAAATAAAAGCATGAATAATGTTCCAACAAGAAACATATTATTTGGGATGCTGCATGTGTTGGACACAAAACTATTTCCTGTCTGCACGTGAGAAAATACATCAACAAAACAGTGTTACGTCCTCTTGACCTGTTTGACACCATGAAATAACATCAGATAACATCAAATAATACTGACGGGAGAATGGAAAAAATCGGAAGATTAAAATAAATCTAAAACAAAACCCTCAAAATATTTCCTGTGTCCTGTCTGGCTCCACCGCCTCGTTGTGCGTCACGTGCTCTGATGGATCATGTGTTCAAAGATACATATGGAGACAAAAAGATAAGATAAAGATAGATTGTTTTTCTAATGTGATCACCGGGTGATCGTGTGTGACTTTGTGTGACAGGCTCCGGAAACTCAGTTCATGTCCCTCCTCCTCCTCCTTCTCCTCTTGCTCCTCCTCCCCGGTGTGTGTCAGGTAGGGATCCCGTTCAGACAACTAACGGGAGCGGTCATATGATGAGCAGCAGCAGCAGCAGCAGGTTTCAGACCTGCTTCTGCTGAGCCTCGTGCTGGTCTGAGACCCGCTGAGCGACATGGATCGGAGCTGCACGGACTGGATGTCCGCGCTGCCCGTGGAGCTGTGGGACGTTCCCCTGACACACCTGGCCATACCTGGTACATTCAGACGGTCTTGTGCGGCGTGTACTGTATCACCTTCATCACTCTGTTTGTTCAGGAGTGTGTGTCTGTTCATGCAGGGAGCCATGATGCCATGAGTTACTGCCTGGATATCAACTCCCCCCTGGTCAGGTCGGAGTCCCACTGTTTCAGGCTCCTGGACACACTGTTCCACTGCTTCACGAGACCTGCCATTTTCAGATGGGCCACCACACAGGTGTGTATAGGAGAGTACAGCAGCAGACACAGAGCTCAGGCTGATTACACAGCTCATGTAGACTTCTAAGAGGTATGAGGCAGACTTTGTTGATGTGTTGGTGTGACAGTGTTATGGGATGTGTTCACAGGTGATACAGTTGTCTCTCTATTGTTGTTGTATGATTTGCCCACTGTGCTGTTGTGAGACTGCAGCTCTGTCACATTCTGCTGCATGGAGTTCAGTGACGTGTGCAATGTCAACCTAAACCGGTCTAACAGAAAACACCCATGATCCTTCGTAGGTCGATTGTGTAAAACTTAAGAGAGTCATTGATGTTCTGAAGTGACTTTTTTCAGTGATGTTAGTCAGAAAATTAGGAACCAACAAACTCAGTAGATTTTTCTTTAGTTTAAACCTGCAATAAGAAACTTTAAAATAATAATAATAATAATAATTAGCTCAATAATTTTATTGAGTCAAAGAAAATCATTCATCCACTGAAATGTTAAATCAGTGCTTAAAAAAAGGTAAAACAAACACAAGAAATGACCCTGGAATTTGAACATTAGCATTAGTGAACAAGTGAAAGAAAGAAAGAAAGAAAGAAAGAAAGAAAGAAAGAAAGAAAGAAAGAAAGAAAGAAAGTACACCAGAACTTTCACAAACATAGAAGTAAGAGGAGATTGGTCTTAACAGAGATATAGAAACGGTAAAAATAGGTTTCTACATGTCAGACATGCAACACACTGCTGCCAGGTCCATTATATTCTGAGAGTTGGTCTATGTCTCATCCTTTCTAGATGTGTTGCTGCGATTTGTTTGTTTCCTTGACAGTTTTGTTTCTGTGATGAGCGGTAAGAGAGGGACTGCTACTGGGGTGTGGTTAGTGAGATATTTCTGAAGATCTGAGAATCTGTTACTCTTTTTTTTTTAATTAGTGTTTACATTTATTTAGTTGTATATCTATCTATCAGCCAGTGTCCAATACTTGCTTCTTGTTTTGCTGATTTGTCCAACACTTCGTATGTTCCTGACCTGGTCACTCACTCTGGGTGTAATCTTTGGTGCAGAGCAGATCGTGCACACTGGGTCGGAGCTTTAGAGAAGAGCTGGAAATGAGGCTGATCAGAGAAATCTGTGGCTGTTAAAGCAAAACAAGGAACTGAAAGATGCTGAAACACTTTTTTCTTTTATTGTGGTATTATTGCTCCTCATCCTACATTCATGTTTTTAATGTTGGGAGCTGCTTGCACACTGTATTTCGTGTTTGAAAGGTGTTATACCAATAATGTTTACTATTATTATTAGCATCACAATGTCATTTTCTATGGGTCCATCACTGCAGGGGATCCTGGCAGCTAGACACAGTCATTTGATCCACTGTAAACATTTTGACAAAGACATTTCACCTTGTGGTTCTTAATACAAATGATATCAATTACTGTAACACGATATATCCAATTCTGTTGTAACACAAGTACAGACGCAGTGGACAAACACGTCCCATCTAATGGATTCACTGCTCCTCTCTGCAGGATAAAAGCATCGAGGAGCAGCTCTCTATGGGGATTCGCTTCTTTGATCTGCGCATTGCACACAAACCCAACGACTCATCCAGCGACCTCTATTTCACACACGTCATATACACACATTTAACAGTTCTGGTGAGTTTTATAGACTGAATAAAAAACACTTGTGCTGTGTAGTGTCTATGTTTATGATGAATGCCCCCTCCCCCACAGGAAACCCTGATGTCTGTCACCACCTGGTTAGAGTCGCATCCTAAAGAGATCGTTATCCTCGCCTGCAGCCATTTGGAGGGAATGGATGACAGATGCCATGAATCATTCATTTCGTGCTTGAAGAAGCTGTTCGGCTCTAAACTCTGTCCTCGTAAGGTCAGTCTTTCTCCGCGCACAGCCAACGTTTAGTATGAAAACCACGTCGCACCTTATCACATCCAAGCTGTCCTTCCACACGCAGGAGTCAGTCCTGACCTTGCGGAGCCTGTGGGCGTCTGGTTACCAGGTCGTCCTCTCCTACGACGACCAGGCAGAAGAGAGACACGAGGAGCTGTGGCCTGACATCCCCTACTGGTGGGCCAACCAGCACACGGCACAGGGACTGATCAGTTACCTGGACTGGAAAAAAGGCCTTGGGCGTCCAGGTGAGAGTGTGTGACAATAGAAACTGCAAATTGTAAGATGATTGAATGTGCTTCCTCGTGTTTTTCCATGAACATGCAAGTGATCGAGTTTGGATCTTTTACCCTCAGACGGCTTCTTCGTCTGCGGCCTGAACCTGACAGCTGATAGATGTTACATCACAGTGAACCCAAAGCAATCCCTGCGGACGCTGACCTTCAGTAACTGGGAGCGTGTGAAGAAATGGGTGGAGGAGCAGGTGCCAGGGTCGGACCCCAGGAGCCTCAACATCATCGCAGGAGACTTTGTGGGGCCACTTCCACTCTGCCCTCTGGTCATTGGACTGAACCAAAAACTTGTACAGAAGAAACAGAGCCAGATAAAACATCAGTATTAGCTGTGATTTTATTCCACCTAAAATACCTCATTTTCTCTTTTCTATATTTCTAGATTCTTTTGTCCACATGTCAAGTTTTTACCTGCAATAAATATTTTGAGGAAAACAACCATAAGTTCTGATGTTCTTATATTATATATATTTCAGGTGTTTTTAATCCAAAATGTTTCAATATACAGTACAATAAATACAGTTTTTAAAGATGTCTGAGCTCAGTTTGCCGTTTCCACATTCTCATTGGCCAGTAATTCATTTCATTGCTCTCCTCCTCACTCTGTCATCAGCCTGTGAACAGCTTCCTGTAGCGTCCGTAAGCAGCGCTGCTGATGATCACCTTGACGACAGCTGAGCCGTCATCCGCATTCACCTGCACGTCCTGGACGGTGGCCTCTTTGTACAGCCAGCTGTGCGTGAAGACACACGTTTACTACCGATGCTTTGCTGTTATCCAAACATAATGACAAGGCGGTGAATAAAACCCAGCGCTCACCTTAACTGAGGAGTGCTGAGGTTGACTGTCAGATCTAAGATGTGTTTTCCAGTAGAGTTCACAATCTCTCCTTCCACGGCCTGCTTCAGCTCGTCCAGGCCTCGCTCCTCCAGGGCAGATATGGGCAGAGCGCTGGGCTCTGCAGGCTCATAGCTGAAGGACAACAGTAAACACTGAGATGGATTTTCTTTCAAAATCAACAACTGGTTCAGTCCCAGACATAAATGATGATTATATGGTTTTCTGACACAGAAATGAAGCACTTCATATCCTGCTTTTCACTTGTTTAGATTTAAATCTGTTGTGTGATGTGACATTTGGTTTAAGGAATCAACCCACTATGTAACTAATCTCTTGGCTCTTATAGGCTTGAATGCAGATTCCTGTATTTTCTATGTTGCCCATGTGTTTAAATGAAGTTAGAAAGTTTAAAAGACAATTCTGAAAATGCGCAGGTGCAACAGGGTTTTTCTTCCCACCTGTCAACAAGGTCAGTTTTATTGTGGACCTCTATCATGGAGCTCATTAGCCTCTCAGGGATTTCGAGGTTCTTGAGGACGTTCAGCACGTTCACCTTCTGATTCACCGTCTCCGGGTGGCTGATGTCTCTGACGTGAATCAACAGATCCTGTTCAAGTATCAGGAAGACGAGTCAACACACTCAATTGACAGATCACACACACACACACTCTGATATCAGTGCAGGGTACATACAGAGTGTTTAATATCCTCCAGGGTGGCAGAGAAGGAGTCGATGAGCTGGTGGGGCAGCTGGGACAGGAAGCCGATGGTGTCCACGTACAGAACAGTCATGTGGCTGGGCAGCTGGCCGGCGTGGACGGTGACATCCAGGGTGGCGAAAAGCTGGTTTCTGGGCTGAAGTCCGCTGTCTCCAGTCAGCGCTTTGATCAGAGTTGTTTTTCCTGAGGAGGAACAAAATCATCAAACTGAGACAACATCCAACAACGTACCAGCTGGACCTGGAGTCACCAGGCTCCTGTCTCTCACCACAGTTTGTGTATCCCAGCACGGAGACGACGGGGAACTCTTTGTGTTTCCTCTGAGATCGCAGCAGGTGTCTCTTTCTCCGCAGTTTCTCCAGCGCTGAGCGAATCTTCATCTCTCGTTCCTTCAGCAGCCTCTGCTGGACCTCGTACAGCGTCTCACCTATAAACACCAAGCACCAGGCTGACTGCTGCTCCAACCCACCAAAGCAGCTCACTACCCACCACGCACACACACACATGCAGTGATGCCACAGCACCTGAACCTCCGATGTACCTCGCTCCTCCACCTTGCTGATCCATGTTTGCGCATTCATTCTTCAAACGAGATCTGCGAATGACATTGAAAGAATAAATACAAGCACTGACATCATGACACCAGAGTTTTTAGAAGCAGTGGAAGATTCTGCAGTAAAGTAAGTAAAAACTGTGTAAGTTACCTCAACAAGGGAATCTCAGCCAGAGAGATCTGTAACTTGGCCTCTTTGGTTCTGGCGTTGCAGCGGAAGATGTGAAGGACGACTGAATATCTGTCAAACACTTTAACGCCCCATGCTTCCTCCAGCTCCCTCTGTGTGGGTGAATTAACAGCTGTCAGTGCAGGACTCCTGTCTATGTGCACAGAAAATGAATTTCAGCCGCACTCACCTCAGACAATGGAGACAGTCTCTCAACATTCACAAACACTGCAGTGATTCCTGAGGTTTGTCTGATTTTCCCTGAAAGGACGGAGGACTGTTAGAAGACATGAAGCACAGCACACGTTCACAGGTGGACACTGACAGAGGGGGACACTACCTGTCAGGGCCTGGAAGTTGCCTTTGCCAAATATCCTCTTCTTCTCTGGTGTCTTGGTCGACAGGATGATGGTGTCCACCACCCTCCAGTTGTCTAAAGTGTTCACCAGCCCCACGGCCTCAGCCATCATCAGCTGAGCTGGAAAGAGAAGAGAAGAGAAGAGTTGGTGAAACGAACGTCTGACATGATGCACACTGGTATATCTATGTGCTGGTCTCCTTACCAGTGGTCAGATGCTGCTTCTTTCTCCCCCACTTCACATCCGGCTGGACGATGAAGACCCTGTGTTGTCCCTTAGCGATGCCTTCAAGAGCTTGCTCCTGGAACAGCTCCTCCACCTCACTGTCCTCAATGAAATCTCCAGCCTGCTCCTCCTCCCACTCCTCCTCTGTGAGTCCTGTCTGCTCTCCACTGTTGAAGGAGTCAGTTCTCTTCAACCTGCAGGCGGAGAGGAGCAGCGCTCTGGGCTGCAGAGTGGGAGCAGCTCTCAGCCACTGTGACTTGAAGGTGGTCAGTGCAGCTGTGTGGGGTCGGCTGCAGGTCGGTGGGGCTGCTCTCTGACAGCTCAGTGTGCAGGGTCTCTGCAGCAGAGACAGCCATGGGTGGACCCTCCTCAGAGCCGCCATGGTGCATCAGGACGAGATCTTACTGGTGTCGTCGAGGGTGCAGGTAAATCTCGCATTCTCATTAGTTCCTGTGATCATCCTGGAAGACAGGCACGAGGTCACGCTGCAGCTCTGTTGACATTTTCTTCTTCCTCTTCTTCGTGTTTACTCAAGTGTCACGACAACCTGAGGAGCTCACACTGCCACCTGCTGTAGCACAAAGTGTCCCTGATACACTTTCTAAACTAATTTTCTCACTGACTTCATATACCCGGAGTAAAACAACAGCTATATATACTGAGGAGGCTGCGTGTTACTATTCAGCCCATGCGCTGCCGTGTTTACCTTCGCCTCGGGTCGTGTTGCGTGTTAACCCTGATTTTAGACTCACAGGCAGCGTCTCCTCCCAGGCTGCACGAGACACAGGTTACATGTCCGGACTTGGTCCTGGTGATTCACGAGTATGTGTCTGTTACCAAAATGCCTCTGGAGGAGGAAGCTGTCCCCAGTTCATCCGGAGTAGTTCCCTGTCAGTTTAAATGCAGGGAGTAAAAGAAGAAAAAACTTCAAACGGTCACCGTCTTCTTTTTAAGACGTCACTTCCGCTGTCGTTTCTTCTCAAAAGTGTGTTTTTCATTCAGAAATAGTAAAAAGTTGTTGACATGGGAAAAAAATCCACACACGGAACATTAAATTTGTTTTAACACAAAAGTACAAACGTTTATAAAAGTATATCGGTTTCTTAGGAGCACCAGCAGGCCGCCCCCTAGTGGACTACATGGTTATTGCATTTTCTTTAGGTTAAATATAATTTTCATTTTGACTTTTTTATTCTGGCTGGCATTATAGTGCTAGCTTAGCTTTAGCCTCAGTCTTGGAACGCTATTTGTAATTGATCCTGGAGGTGTTGGATTGGATTAGATATAGAGGTATTAGATATTAGACACAGGCTGTTTTCATGCTTTTGGTCCATTTCATCTCAGATTATTTAAGGTAATAACTGATTTTTATGTATTTCAGCTACACTTGATGTTTGATCTTGTCATGTGCTGCATTATCTGATGAAGTTGTCTCATACACTTTTGTCTAAGGAGAGAGTTTATATCTGGATCAATGATTTTTGTTTATTTTCTATTTTCTGCGTGCATTATTGTATATTTATATATTTTTATAAGTTGATCAAGATTATAGTCATATAGAGCTTTAAACCTTATTTGAAATTTCAAACAAATGTTAGAAAATCACATTAGCTCAGCTCTGAAAACATAACTGCAACACACACACACACAAAATTAAAGTAAGAAGTAAAATAAATGAGAAAATGACACAATCAGCAGAAACGTGGTAGATGAGAGAGAAAGAGAGACGGGTAGTCTTTTTAATTACCATTAACTTCGGATTTTTGAGAGTCGACCAGAAGCTTTTTGATGATAGGCTAGCTGCTATGAAAATCATCCAGGGTGTGTATAGTATTCAGAAATCCAAACCTGTCTTCAAGAACAGCGTTTCAGTGGTGAAGAGCTAAGTGTTTTTGGAGCACAGAACTGAAACAGTAGCTCATCTGTTTAAAATTACTCTCTACCATCTTTCCAAAATATGAAATGTTGAATTTTAGTTTCAACAATATCTGTTTCCTGTCTCACACACTCCTCTGGTGTGTGAACCTCTGCTGGGCACAGTCGTATCCTGCCTACCTCACACAGCTCGGTGTGTGTGTGTGTGTGTGTGTGACCTGAGAAGAAGTCAAACAGGTTGGACTGAACTCCTGACAGGATCAGTGTGTTTGGAGGCTGCTGTGTGAGTTCAGTTAGTTCAGCTGTGAATCTGTTCATTTCCAAATCCGACGGTGACAATTTGTTAATGAAATCAGAAAAGAGAGAAGAAGAGAAGAAGAAGAGGTAGAAGGAGGCAGCTCAGCCATGGATCAACAAGCCGCAACATGACAGCGGATTCTTTCAGCGTGATCAACAGTGTGCGTAACACTTGGAGCTGTAAAAGGGAACAGCAGAGGACGGAAACGTTGACTTGACTGATATATGTATACTTATTTCTGTGTGTAAGTTAATCATAGACATGTCTTTGTCGCTTTAGCTGAAAAGCACAGTATTTCTTAACTATTTTTTGCGTCTTGCGCGCGCAGTCGTCCCCGCAGAGGGCGATACAGATGGCACTGTGGCGCACGGGACTACTGCTCAGCCTCCTCACTGTCTGCGCCTGTCTGGGTAAGATGACTCTGTCTGCTCATGTAGATTAGACCCTGAAGTAACGTCTGTCACTGAAACTTAATGATCGACCCTCTATCTCCTTCATTCACAGAGCCAGACTCTGTCCTGGGCATAGTGGGAAGACCAGTCTCAGTGCCCTGCTTTTACCCTGAACTGTCAACCCATGTGAATTTTTCCATTGAGTGGAGGAGAGATGATGAAGTGGTGCTGAGGTCAGAGTGGAGCGGGGATGTAAATGTGGAGGAATGGAGCTCTATCAGCGCAAAACTCTCCGCTGACGCTGCACTGACTGGAAACTTGTCTTTGGAGCTGCCCACGGTCGCTCCCACAGACGACAACAGCCATTATAAACTATTCCTCGTGTCAGGGGAGAATCAAAGTGCTGCCCTGTGCAACGTGTGCCTCAGAACAGCAGGTCAGTGTCAGACTCAGAGCAGGTAGTCAGAGGATTATATAGAGAAACTAACCCATGTCTCTGATGGATGTTTGCAGCCAATTTCAGTTCCCCACAGCTAAAGAGGCAAGAAGCATCGCCGGGCTATGAGACGGCCTTCCTGTGTCACACCAGTGGAGGTTTTCCTGTTCCTGCTGTTTACTGGCTCATCAATGACACACAGGAGCCCCCTGAAGGCTCAGTGAGGACCCAGGCAGCAGCGCTCCCAGACTCCCATCTCTACAACATCACAAGCCAGCTGACAGTCAACGTCTCCAAAGAGTCCAGGGTGTCGTGCATCATAGAGAATCTACCCATGAACCAAAACTTGACATCCACGAGCTGTGAGTGATTGACAGCTGCTCCCTTCCCTGAGCAGATGCTGTTATAATTCACCGCTTGTTCACTAATCTCCATTCCTTGTGGTGCTCAGTTGGAGTGCAGGGCAGCCCCATGATCAGACGAGCATCAGAGGGCATGTGGATCTTCAGCACAGGTCTCTGTGTAGTGGTCGGCATCATGGTGATAGCGGGAGTGTTCTATCAGATCCACCTGGACAGGATCAGTAAGAGGAGGAAGGAGGAGTACTACAGTCAACGTCATATCAGAGGTAGGCATCTCCTGCTGGTGACATACTCTCTCTAACAACACCACAGCACACATCAGGTTGCCCTGGTTTTCAGAGGCATTACCTGAATGGTCCACCAGAAACCACGATACTGTTGCATATAAACAACACTCTGTGCCGCAGCAGCACATGGGGGCACAGTGGTATGAATCACCAAGTTTCTCATGCTCCATGTAAATGTCACATCACGCACAAGATCAAAACCAGGATAAAACTCAAATCCTACCAGTATGTTCATAAACACACTCACAGTCTCCACTGTTCCAAAATAAAACCACACATTCACAACTCTGGTCTAGTTCCTCACAGATGAGTCAGGCTGGCCTTCTTTTTGCTCTCAGGTTAGTTACCATGAACCATGTTCCCACTGGTAAAGACCTGTTACATGGTATCAAATGAAAAAAAAAAACAAGAACATTTGTTGTAAAGTGAGTAATGAGGAGAGAAAGAGAGATGGAGAGAGAGAAAGAGCAGTTGTCGTAGCGAGGACACCATCAGCCATTTTCTTGGTCATGTAAATGAACTTGAATCAGACCCCTCGACTCAACTCAACTTGTATCCCTCTCCCTCTCCACTCCACTTTAAAAAACAACCTTGTAACTCTTAGTCTGCTGCAGTGAATGGAGCTGAGCACTCTGACGTGTCTGCTCTATCAGTTGTGCTTTTCAGTTTCTTCATTTTCAGAGAATTTACGGAAATTTCACTCTGTTTAACCTGGTCAAACAAACAAATATTTAAATGTGAAACTGTAAAACAAGACCACATTGTGTGTTGAATTGTATTTTTGTAGCGTGTTCCCTTCCTTTGATTGTCTGTGTTCAATTACTATTTGACGTGAGACAGTTAGAGACTTTTAAATGACTTTTCTATAAGGTCTTGTGATATAAGGTGGGGTCATGTGACAGGCAGCAGGACATGTCACAATAGGGCACCTGTATAACCACAGTATCAGGTGACCCCTCATGATCAGAATCAGTATTTCACATCTTTAAACCAGTGTGTGTGTGTGTGTGTGTGTGTGTGTGTGTGTGATTGTTTGTTCCGGAGCAGGCTCTCAATCAGGTTTGTCCTCCTGAGCCAACAGAGCTGTGATTGGTTAACCTGTCAGTAGCTTTGATCCACTGTTCTGTCGCTGCATTGTCTC
>OMNW01023004.1:1598-15227 GCA_900303245.1 Selene dorsalis
GGGGGGGGGGGGTCCCTTTTTTTTTTTTTTTTTTTTTTTTTTAACAAAGTGGTCAGGGCCTGAACTGGGGAATGCAAGCGGTGCATAATCGTTAACATTGAATCCCCCACAACCATGTGTTACGCCTCGTTATTTTTTTTTCTCTCTCTCTCTCTCTCTCTTTCAGTGTCACATTTCACAGATGTAGTATTAGCAGCGAGACATAAGCAGAGGCAAGAACGAGGGAGGGAAAGGTGGAGAAAAACCTGGCGGAGGAGAATCTGAGAGACAGATTAATGCCTTGCTGGTACTTCAGTGTATCAGGACAAGGATTACTGCGGTAACAGCTGTGCCCATGAGTCCCCTGACTGAGAAGAATTACAAGTATTATCACCTACATCATTAAAGTAGGGTTCATAGACGTGGAATGGCTTCAATCAATTCATCCCCAGATAACACCGAGCCAGCTGGACCCCCTGCGTGAGAACTTGACTTAATTGGCCAATAAGTGTTGGGGAAGGGTGCATGCTATTTGATCAAATTACAGGGCCCCGGCAGAAAGGGATTACAATTTTCGGATGAGTGCAAAGCGAGGCTGGGCGGGCGGAGGCAGAGCGCGCGGGTCAGGGCTACCGTTAGCGTGGGCCCAAATAAGCCTTGTCTGTGGCCAAGTGTGAGGCCAGTGAAAAATGGTGGCCCACTTGGCACTGGGAAGCAGAAGAAGAAAGCAGTATCCAGGTCAGCCTTTTGCTTGGGGAAATATACTCATTCATCACCCCCCCCTTGGCCTCATTTCTGGCTGGTGATACTTGTAAACTAATAAGTTCCTTGTGCTATTTAGCTAGGATCATTATGCTACAAAATCTGTAACTTTTCGGCTCAACGCAGACACTGTGGAGATGAGCAGGCAGAGGGAGGCGCTTACAGTAGAGGAGATGAAACAGAGATAATCAAACTAGTTCTCACAATAATTACAATCACTGGTTTTTGGTGCAAGAAAACTGTGTTTGTCTTGGAAATCAGGCTTTGGATGCTTGGATTTTAGCACCACATACAACAGAGCAGCATTCCCCACGTTGAGCTACTATTTCAGCTGATTATTCAAATGTTTAATTAGCATTCAGATGTATGGTTAGGCTCTTGTGGCCATAATGCATACACAACTAAATCTGCTCCAGTAACCATAAAACCAGCCAAAAAAAATCGGAGAGATAACAGGAATTCAAATTAGTTAAAATGCCAACGCCTCGCTGAAATTACCTCTTTGCAATATTCATGGGTGAAATGGCTTGGCTGAAAGGCATTTTCATTATCATTATTCCTAAGCAGACTACAATTTAGTCATCAGTGCCCGGCTCGGTTCTTTTCGTGAGGTGGGAAGGAATTCACCTCTACAGGACATCGGGGTAAAGAGGCTCTAATTAGTACTGGGGCCCTGAAAGGCAATAGAATATCTTAACATGAGTTGGACTGGACTCTGTTTACAAAATGTGGATTCATGATGCAATTTCAGCTCGTGCTTCCGTGTGTGTGTGTGTGAGTGTAGAGGGAGAGAGGGGGAGAGCGTGTCTCTGCAGCCATTTCTCAAGATAATTCCTTGCTGGAGAGCATGTTTGTCATCGCTGTTAAAGTGTGGTGCACATTAATTCTAGTTCTGCCGTAGTGTAATTCTGGCAAAATGAGCGGCCCTCCAGGGGGCCCCTGCATGTAGACTAACTACTGGACAGAATTAGACTCCACAGCCCCTGCTATTCACAATGCCATTAATATAAAGGCAATTAAATGAGTTTTTAACCTTCAACCTCTTATCGTTATTAATGAACAAGGGGATGGAACAAAAACCCACCCGAGATGAAGCTAGTAATTATCTTTGCATCAGGCCTTTGAATCAGGTTTGAAAATTAAAGCTTAGCGAATGAATTGTTGGGGTTTGTTTCCAGGCAAACCCAGAGGGAGATGATGTGGTTTAATTTAATCACATGATGTCATACCAGGAGGGTTAATTAGATGGGTTTTTACTGTCGCTGGGCTCGGTGGCCGACGCGCTGGCATCCTCAAACACACACAGCATCAAACTGTCAAAGTGGTCATTAGTATCTCATACTCCGTCGCTGTAAAGAACACTTGTGAAAAGAAAGAAGAAGAAAAAATTAGCACGATGGAGATAATTTTAAAGAGCTACAGAGACAGAGCGCCTGAAGGTCATGTGTTTCCATGTGCTCATTACGGCCTTTTTATAATCATAATTATGTAAGTGAGTGTGCCGCTCAGCCAGTGTTATCAAGATCCTAACACGCTGACATTATGAAGCACCGCGGGTCAATTTCACACAGCGGGGGAAGAAAAAGAAACGTTGCTCTTTCGGTGGCGTATATTCACTCGGAGGAGACTTGAGAAAACACAGCGGCGCCGCAGCAAGAGTCACAAAAACTCATTTGACCAGGAGCAGAGCACGGAGAGGGCAGCCTCTCCTCCTCTAACCCTCCCTGCTCCCCAGACGGTGTGGGCGAAGGTCAGGGGGTCATTGTCACTGTGTACCCAGTTCTGCAAACAGCTCATTAGTGAGTCGGCAGTCGCACCACCGACAACACTCTTGGGAGTGGGGTCGCGTTGGTACCTGCTCCACGCCCCGTTTGTTTAGAGGTCTCTTTAGGGACTGCTTCATGCTTTTCTCTCTTCTGCTTCATGTTTAATTAATAATTAACTCATGTCAACCGCTTGTTTACCCACATGGGGTACCACAAAAAAGAGATGAAAATGCTGCCATGCCATGACAATGATAATTCACATTTATTGTGGGCTGGGTTAGCCCAACCTCTCTGGTTTTGTAATTACTGCCCCTTGGTTACTTGCTCAGTTCCAGCGTACAGGAAATACATTAGCGTTTTATTTACAACAAATAAAGCTTCAATTCAAGGCCACAAAAATTCATTGGTGAGAAAAAGTAACATATGCCCAGTGGGTAGTGCAGCTGGAGGTGAACCTCGGCTTAATCTCACTATTTTCAAGTCTCACATTCCCTGCATGGCTCTCAAATTGGAAAAATAGTGAAGTGTGATATTTCACAAGACATTGGACTGCTAACTAAGCTGTCAAATGGGTAAACTGCGCTCCATCTCGCTGACAACAATCTGCAAATGAGCTACAAGTAATTTACTGTGATTATACTGGCAAATCAGACAAGTTGTTTCTTTTCTTTTTTTTTCTTTCTTCTCCAAACAGCCTGGCTCTGACAGGACAGAGAGGCGACCCATCACTGTCCCCTCCTCACCTCATTTGGCTAATGCATTCTGGATGAAATCTGAGTGTTACTCGGCAATCATGACAATTACCGGTGAAATGAAGAGTGACAGGGGTCAAAGCCTGTTGTCTTTATTACAGTTGTCTCCGATCACAGAAGGCAGGGCTGAGGAGGGAGCGCCCAGACTTGACAGTGTATAAATCTGTCTGTGTGAAGGTCAACAGAAGTGAAAAGGCTCTGCGACCCCGTGACCCACAGGTCCATTTTGACAACTCTATCTATAGCCTATGTTCATGACAAAGGCAGAGCTGACAGATAGAAAGAGAAAATAAAAGAGCAGAGCTGCTCTTCTCAGGACCTGGAAGGTGTTTTTTTTTTTGTTTTTTTTCTCTAGCAGAATAACTGTGTTAAATGTCACTTCTCCAGTCTCATTAAATATGTATTTATGATGTTTAAATCAATTAATGTCAATGGGCTGTTGATCTCTAAAGAAGGCTGCACTTTAAACAAACCACTGGTTAAATGTTACTAAACAAAATGATTCATAAGTTTGTACTTCAGATGAATATTTACATTTCATGCCACATTGTATGTTTTACTTTCACTGCCATGCTCTTTGCAGCTTTAGTCACTGGTTAACTTTGCAGATTACAATTTTTCATGCAAAACAGATGAACATATGAGCTGCAATGAGTTCTGATACTCAACAGTATAAAGTGTGATCAAAATCAGTCTCCTCTTATTTAGATACAATGATAAAATTTGGAACACGTGTTAGTAATATACTAGATTAAGAAATAAAAACAATAACTGCACAGTGAGTACATTCACTCACGTGACTTCATGTGCATTTTTCTGGTGCAGGCTCATTATCATGACATTAATACGCACTCAGTGTCTTCAAATGGTGTCGAGGGCTTCATTCACTATGGTTCAGCCATCAGGTCTCAGTAATATGCTGGGCTTAAATGTATCATATCTGCAGCTGCCCCACTAATATATTTCAATACTGAGGATAAGAGTTTCTTGATGTGATGTATGTATGTCTACAATGTACATTCATTTTAATTTCCAACATTCTCATCAACTTCTTCTTCAGCTGCACTGAACTAAATTGTACAGTTGTACTGCTCATCACAATATGGAAGATGACCTTTCATATTTTCCATATCACATTGGACAACAGAATTGTTCACGATGATGCCACAATAAAATGTTACCATGTTAAGGATGGTCTTCCTATAAAAGCATTTACTTCACATGATTACATATCAGCCATGCACTATAGGAGACTCAACCTCTATTCCAGTATACACATAGAAGACATAACAAAGACCTGGTTAGGAGGTCAGTCCATAGTCCACTGAACCTCCTCAGTCATATCTGAGCGACTGTTGATGAAGTGCAGCCGCACTAAAAGTAGAAAGTGTCCTCTGATGTGTCCGTGTGTTATTTGCCTGCACACGCTTCTGGCTCTGGCCCCCGTGGTTCTGATGGCTTTAATTGACTGTCTCACTGTGATTAATGGTCACATGTTAAACATGCACATTGTGGACATTCTTACACAGATGTGGAAGGCAATTTGAGGGAGAGGGGCCATCTCTGGAGAAGCACTTATCTCTGACTGTGAGCTCAGCATTTGGGATGGGATGGGAGAGAGGAGCACTGCTCTGGTCTACAGGCCCCAGAGCCGACCTACACTCCATCGCAGTGACATTGAGGATATTTAAAGAAATGGCCTCCCCCCAATGGGCCTCAGACAATGGGCTGTGGTAGCAAGGAAATTCATGGGCAGAGGCATGATAAAAGGTTGGAAAATAGAGCCAAGAGTGTTTTTATTATTCTTAGAATTCCTAATATATATAGGAAGAAAAAATAATAAAGTGCCTGCAAATCAATGTAAAAACTTATATAAATATATCTAAATATTTTACCTCGAAAGTTACATTTAGAGTCCATGAAAATCCTTAAACACTGTTGGGATATGTATGTGAATGCAGTCCTGTGATCCCCTCACACACCTCCCTGGGTCACCACTGCAGATTACAAAGCTTACCACTGATCCGGGCTGTAAGGAACTAAGAGATTCTCCGCAGTGACAGTATTTACACAGTGGGGTCCCCATGGCAGGGCTCCGTATTGAAGCTCAGGCCAGCATCAATCAGGCCAGCACCAGGCAGCCACCAGCCACCAGGACCAACCACTGTTCAGACTGATTATCGGGGTAGCTTTTACATCATTAGCCCAACCCCCTGGCCCTACAGCCCTCCTCCTGATAACCAACAAGACTTGGCAGGCCACGGCTGAAATGTCTTGGCTAACATAACCAAGGACCGGCCATTACCAGCAGCCACATAAACACCAAACAATTTGACCCTGTGTGCCGAGGGCCGGTTGAGCCAACATGCAGGCAGGATAAAAATGCAACTGGAGACAAAAGCCTTAGAATGAGAGAGGTCAGTATTGGAGCATGTGATTGAGCTAATTGAAATCAACATCCATGATTGGACACACAGGGTAGGGCACTTGGCAGCGCATCTCATGCCAACATCAGTCACCGTTCCACGCTGGCCTGCCGGCAGTGAGGGCAGCCTGCTGAGGAGTGGCAGGGGTCGCATGCCTGTCACTGGTTTCCACAGCGAGCGATCACAGGGGAGTTTCTGTAACGTCACTGGTGCTCCACGCGTCTGCATCAGCGCTCCTTCCACAAGGACGAGGAAGATATGGATCAGAAGGAGCTCCGAGCCGTCAACCCCGAGTCGGGACCAGACTGGGTCTAGAGCACTCTCACCTCCCAGCAGGCTTCCCACAGGCCAGTGTTAATGGTGGCTGCTCCACAGAGCCATGCCAGCCCCCACACTCCCCCCAGCAGCTCTGGCACCACACACGCCCAGGGCCGCACACATTAATGCTACACTAATTAGCAAAGGAGCTGACCAACCAATTATGCACAGTTCAGTCGAGATTCAGAGGTTAAAGGGTATTCTAACGCTGCATCACCCACTTCACAATTATCTAACTGTACAGTACAAATGAGCCAGCTGTGGAGGTCACACACTGCTCCTTGAAGTCTGTCATACACACAAACACACTGCAATACACATAAACAACGAGGTGCGTCTTCGCCTCACTCGTGCAGACACTCACCTACGTCCTTTAACACTGTGAGAACAAACGACCACAATGCAAAAACACAAGTAGCAAAAGAGGCAAGCAGTGATTTAGAAATCCCTTCAGGTTGCACAATGTGATGTTCAGGATGGATGCTGGTTACATGAATTACTCAACATATGTCGAGTTGCCAGCAGCAACCACGAGATAGATCTACTTGAAATATTAAAGCACACTGACTATTACATGCCAGATTAATCTAGGTATCTTCCGTTTCACATACAGTTCAGATTGCAAACAAACCAATGCTCTTCTAAACAAGATATGCTGTTAGTGAGATGATTACATTGTCTAGACAGATTACACTGTTTGGCTTTTGGTGGATTTCCTGGTTTTTGATGTAACCTTGAATGAAAGTAGCAGCTTTATTTATTGGTCATTACTTTATATAAAATACAGTGACCTACTTCTGCCACATGCTTTTGTCAAGGGTTGTCACACACCAATACTGTGAATGCTCAGACACAACAGGGATATTGCATTGACAAAATGTGACAGAGCACATGTCTGTGTTTACTGAATTTAGTGAAGCGACCAATTCCACAATACACACACGCACATGCACACACATGTGCACAGACACATACACACACTGAACCATATATCGTTGGGATATGACTTTGTGTTTATATTACAAGTTACAATCCTAAAGGATTTCAGTTGTGGTCGATTGAGGGAATCTTGTAGTGATAATGCTAAAAAAATGCCCGAGCAATACAATCCCACAATACCATTCAAAACAGCGGATTTATTCATCGATGGGAGCAGGAAAAGTTGCTTTGAGAAGCTTCTGTGTCCGACATATAACAGAAGAAGTGCAGCAGTGTTGACTTTCAGTGGGTTGTTGCTGTTCTTCAACTTGTTCAGCCATAATGAAAATTTGATGTGTTCTTTATAAAACACTGTGGCTACACACTGAATCTGATGTGAACATGCTCCCCCTTAAAAAAAAAATTCCCTGGACCCAGCTCCTCCACTCTATTGGACTACAGAGTTACTAGACATATGCACATGCGCATGTGCATAAATTATCTGCAATGTACTCATCCCCCAGCTCTTGGTTTTTCAGATTACTTACACTGTGTGCATGCCTCGTTTGCCATGAATCTTCTGTGCAAGTCCGTGCAAATTCAATCCGGTGAGGGGATGGTGAACTCCAGCACTGTCAATGCAAAGCACAATATGGAGGAAACAAATGAGTGAGTGTGAAAACATTTGGCGAAAGCTGAATAAATATCGGCTGTAAAAACAAGGGTTATTTTTAAAATGGGGTTTGATGATGTGATGAAATGGCTTGAATGAATTATAACAATAAATGATTTATTTAAAAAAGTCTATGAAGGCAATTTCATCAACTGATAACCATGATATAAATGATAATATGCTTGTTACAGCAGAATGTTCTCAAACTGGCACTGGGAACCGGAGAGAGCTGGTCTCCTACACAATATCTGAAGTCTACCCACAGCCCAATTAGCAGGGATGTTTAAAAGACCAGACTTGTGACCAGAAGGTTGGAATCCCAGCTGGGACGCTGCTGTGTGTCTAAGGTACTTAACCTGAATTGCCTCAGTAAATATCCAGCTGTATTAACAGATATAGGACATACAAAGGGAACACACTTACCCTTCATATGGGATTTAATGGGCGACATGAGCGCACTGTCAGTTTTGCAGCTTTCTGCAAATAACTTCAATAACTTTGCACAAATGAAAAGTTTGCTGCCATAAAAAGCGGCAGCAGCAGAACAAGTCTATGTATTATCCCAGAGGTGGCCATTACTGCGCCTTTGTCCTATCGGGATCCACAGTTCGCTCTATCGGACTGCAGTCATTTGTATTCAGTACACATAGCACTGATCATCCGCCACCATCTGCATAGTTTTACTGCCTGTGATCATGGTGCTGTTCTGAGGGGCTGTCATTATGCTTTACAGCATTGTTAAAGCCTGCCTGGGTGAAGCATCAGAAGGAATGGCTCATTCAAACATGGCTCCCTCTCCCCTCGCTGCTTCTCCCTGTGCATGTCTCGATCAAGGGTTACAAAACACACCTCTGCTACACACAAGCGCCTACAGACAAATCTGACCAGCACTTTGTGGGAAAGTGATACACAGAGCCACTGAGGCAAGGTTGGATTTAAAAGGTCTATATTTCTCAGAGCCGTGAGCATCGGAGTTCTGACTTTTTATTCTTCGTTAGACAAAACTGACACATACACATAAAATATCCCCTCACGGAGCCACACTCCAGTCACTCAGCTGCTTATGTGTATAATAAATTGCTTCAATGTGAAATAAAACAAGCCTTGGGTTATGATATGTAATACCATATTACCTATTCTGTGCTGATAAATCATGTATTTTTATTATGGTATGAAAACAAAAAAAATATAGAACTTCTTTGAATAATGACTTTCCAGTGATTTAATGCTCAAGTCTAGTTCCTTTTGAGAGTCCCAGGTGATGGTACTTTGCATATTGTTGTGAATAACATCCGTTTGTGTGATGGGGGGAGAACCTAGCATTGCCCCTTTGGCAATGTAAAGCAGTCCTTTAGTGTGAATCACATAGCCGGGGGTTATCGCTTCATATTCTTAAAGTCAGAGTCAAATCAAAGGAAGATGTAATTATTCAAAAGCCAGTCAACCACCTTGTAAAAGTGGGTGTTATTTGAGCTAAACATTTCAAATAAATTCATCTGCAGCAGTGCTTTTAATAGTTTGCTATTAGCATGTCATTAGCTATGAGCGGCTTATAGTGCTGTGAGTGTGCTGTGTAAACAGGACAGATTTCCTTCATTAAAATGTTCCTCATGAGTCTGCATATAATGACTGTTCAGTGTTCAAAGGAAAATAAATGTTTAGTCCCCATATTAGCACCAACACTTCAAACTCTATTTCACTCTTCCTCGGTCTTGTGGCTGCGCCTGCTCATTAGGGCTGGCACTATTTCATTTGGGCTTTGTATATCTACTACTATGATTCACCATCAGTTAGCCTTTATAGTTTGTTTTTTGTGCCAAGAGAGTGAGGAGAAAATGGACAAACCAAAAACAACCGAACCATCTGAGTCACAATAAGAAACAACAAGAGTGGATAAAGGAAACACCGTTAGCCGACGTTATAAATTGCAGACGTCATATATAGATACATTAGCTTCATTAAAGGTGGGGCTGGAGATCTATTTCTGGAGCATTTTTTACTGAACTGCTTGAAATCCTCTTCACACCCAGACTGTAACCAATTAATTAAATGCTTTTTCACAAGAATGAAAAAAGTCAGTCACCTGTGGAACAGACAATCCTGGAAAAACACCATCCAATCATCCTGAACGCCATGTTAGAGTCAATTGGATCGTGATGTGTCAGTCAAACTGCCAACTCTGTCCCTCCCTCCTCTGTGCGTACCGCTCTTCGAGCTCTAATCGCGTGCATGCTGAGGGTCTTCAATGAGTTACGCAGCAGATAAGACAACACCAGTAATCCAATGTAGAACACTGAAGTCCGGTAGGTGGCAGATCTGACTGGTAGCTCACGATAACTCGCTCCGGCTAAACATTTGTGCCCAAATCTGATTTTAGTCTGTGAGAGGAGCAACTGAGCCCAACCTGCAACTGATAAGGACTGTGTTGTGTCTGAATCCGTTTAAAGCCAACTCAAGCCAAGGAGTAAATGTCAGCTGAAGCACTGAGTTACTGGCCCTGTAAAGGAAGTCAAAAGACATAATGTTTGCTGCCTATTGTTCATCTGATGACACAAACCCAATTTTTTTGTCCAAACCAGCTGCTCAGCAACATTAAACTGGGTTTCTGAAACGTTTCTGGCCCATATTGTCCATAATGTAATTTCCACTCCCATGACCTTTCATTTTTCACTTAAATCTGGCATATCATATTATGTTTTCATGGATGTTGCATATCTAAATATTACATACTAATTCAGAATATTATTAAGTTTTTTTAAAAATAAAATATACATCACATGAACATTTCTAGCAACCCAAAGCCTAAATGTGCATTAGATTAATATTGGGACATTATTCAGTTATCTTGGAAGCATATCACAGTACTATCTCTATTAATGCATTTTATTTTGAAACAGGGTTGTTGCTAATTTGACTGAAAACCTGGCTAGATGAGATATTCCAGGCAAAAAAAAAGCAAGACGCAGTGAGACTGTGAAGGAATTTGTGGCAAGATTATAGAATGAGGAGTTAAGAAAAAGGAGGAGGTGGGCTCAGGAAGCCCTATTGATTTCTAAAATACATTCTAAAAGGTCCCATGCCTAACTTTAGTTTGACAGCTGGATTTGTGAAGACTTTGAACTACTCCAGAACAAGGGTGCAGAGATAACTCCTAACAAGACAGCGCTGGTGTGGACTGGGCTAAGAGGGCCTTAAGGAGACAATCAGAAAGCATTGAAGACACTGCTTCAACCAGCACGGAGGGCCAACCTAGGGCCAACAACCATTAATGGTATGGGAGGATGCTGGAAAAATGCTTGGCCCAAATTTGCATGTAAGAAACGCCAATGGCACATTCGGATAACAAGACAACAGAGGAGGAGGAGGAAGAGGCAGGGTGGGAAGAGTCAGCAGCATCTTTAATAATATCAGGGAAAAGTCAGAAAATGAAAACTCTGCCTATAGGTATGGGGCTAATTAACAAAGTTTTGTCTGAGAGAGGAATCCGGGGCAAAAGAGAATGGTTAGATTCAATATTCCCCAAAGATTGTCTTCAAAGCTTAAACCGAGGATATTAAATGCATCAGAAATAATAATAATGCGAGCGTGTGTGTCACTGCTGGCGGCTTCCCTCTCTCTCTGAGTAGGCAAGATGTTTGTGTGTGTCTGTTAATATCAACTGCGCGGGAAGAACGCTTTAAACTCATGAAATACTGCATTGTTCCCATTCAGCAATCAACAGTTTTTGTGAAAAGAATATTTTCATTCATGCATATTCACAGACAACACACACACATTTACCCCCTCTTCCTTGATATCCATCCCCTGGAGATCTCCCATTACTAATTAAAACTCTTGACAAACCGTCTGTCTGTCTGGGACATGGTCACCGTAGGACCCCCGTGTGTTGATGAGATGATGAACAATGCAGATGAGCCAAAGTTTTTTTGTTTTTTTTAACCCATCCCTCTATAGTCAGAAGACAGCTACATTCATCTGCACAATTACTGAAGCTGCTCTTGTGCCATTATTTCAATTTATCACAATCCAGGACAGCCAAGTCTCATGGAAATGTGCTAAGGCAGCTGTGCTGCTCAGCTGACACACTACACAGCTTTATCTCCATCTATATTCTCTCTTCTTTAGACCATTCCACAAAAAGGTAAAGGTTCAATTCACCTAATGGCCAAAATACAGATTTTCTTACTCTTCACAATAGGATTGTAAGATCCATTAAAAGCTAAGTGGCCATTGAGTTTAGGAAGGTTGGTAAACTGTATGTTTCTCTTATTGTAAAAACATCATCAATTGATGAATGGCTATGTAAATATATATTTTTTGTGAGAACTGGCCAAAAGAGTAGCCATACAAACTCACCACATATTTAAACAGAGCTTATAATACAAGGTACCACACACACACACACACACACTGTAGACTGAAATAAATTCATCACATTCTTTATAACCTCCTTAATAAATTCAGTGGATATAATCTATAAATCTAATTTTAGATCTGTCTGCAGATTATTGCCTGTCCAAGGTTTATCATAAAAAAACGTAGTTTTCCCCAGACCTGTGAAAACTTGCATTAACAAGCAGCCAGCGACAGATCAGGGTCCAGAGGTAAGATATGAATTTTACTCCTGTATGATCCTACAAACAGCTGTTTGTGGAGTCCCAACCTGATATACCTCTACTGCACAAGGTGACAAGTCCCTTAATTCCTTAACTACAAGCAGTGTAGTGTATTTTGAAATTAAAAATATAAATCAACAACCAGCAGGCTTTGGGCTGAGTGTCAAAGACAGGGTAAGGAAGCCAGGATGTAAATAAAGTTCACGTCTCCACCCAAACAGAAACAAAGTGAAGGGTTTTTTCATCTGTTGTGTTCAATGTTGAAAACTCTTAAACTGACTCCGGACGACGGCAGACATCTCTCCAAGACTAGGTAAAAAAAATAAAATCAAATACTATGAGCAGCTACACCACCAGAGGCACATCAGGGAATATGTTTTTTATATTTAGGGTGAACCAAACCTTTAAGCTCCCTGGCAGTGAATGGGAACTATCTAAATGGAATACAAGTATATAATTTCTGTGACTGCTGCTGTAGCTGCAGCAAAATACTGGTTACAAGACCTTTTCCTTTGAGGCAGCCCTCAAATATCTGAGGCCAACTCAGCATGGCAATAAGTGAAGAATTACCATGGAAGCACTCCTGATTCCAGCCCTTTAGCTTTCTTACAGCAGCTTGTTTACAGTCGGGCTCGCCAAAGGTTGACCTCGGCTCTTGTCAACCTTGAGCAGGTCTCTGACTCCAGGCCTGTCCCGTCCGACGCCTCTGTCCATTTGTGGATCTTGGAGGGCTGAGGGGTCAGCTCCATTCTTACACCGTCAAGCCCCCTTAGCCTGGATCCTCACTCTGCCAACTCCACTTACTGTCTCCTGGCCCGTCTCCCGCTCTCTCTCCAATCTGCTGCTACCTCCGACCGACCCTGATACATAGCAGAGCACTACAAGACATGTTTCCCTCTCAGCCAGTGAAGAGGGTTATGTGTTGTGTTATCTTTCACTATCTGTGCCTTTCTCCATTTTTTTTCTCCCCAACTGTCGACTCACATTGCATTACAGTGGTGTGCTATGAGACTCGGAGCCATTGCAAAGGATCAGCTTCTATTAGGGCGCCTATTATCATCTCAAATCAGTCGCATTTTAGCATTTAAGTGTCGAAAGTTCACGCTGAATTTTCCAGCACCGTGCCTCAAGGTATAGAAGGCACATCAGGCAGACGCCGATAACATGCTCTCTCTTTTTTTCCCCCCCTACTTCTCCAACACACTGACTGTTTGTAAAATTACAAGGGATTTCACAGGGCCAGAGTTGGGTGTGATGAAATGCTTGCTGAAAGTGCCTGGCACTAGCAATAAATGTTCACAATGTTCAGCCAGTGTTGCATTGTGCAACAAATATTAAGCTAATCATCAGTCACTTTTGTCTTCTAGGCAACACTGGAGCCCTTTTTATAATCCTATTTACCATTTCCAGTGAAGCCAC
>OMNW01023032.1:1661-32801 GCA_900303245.1 Selene dorsalis
GACTTTTGGAGGATATATTAATATAATGATTACATATGATGAGCTTTAAGCATAAAATAGATACATCGAATAAAAGTGAATTATCTACATTCCACTTGTATCATTTGCAAACCTTGAAAAGAAGTAGATATGGCTTTTTTTTCCGTGTTTTTAAAAATGTCATTATTCATATTTTTATTTCCGTTGCACCTGCAGCTTGAGTACAGGTGATGTGGCTGCTTCATTACACTTATTATAACAATGTGCTGTAAGAGCCTCCTCTCCAGCTGCCAAATGCTACTCATTGGCATGCAGCCTAACACATTATAAAGCCATCTTTGTAGCAGCGTGTGTAATTATAATCCAGGGCCCTTGCTTTGTGTATTATCAATAGCAGAGTTACAACACCGCAGTCATTTAGTATCAAACTTTAATAAAGATTGAGGGACTCAAGAGATACAGATTTAATAAAACAAACAAATCAAAATCTTAGCAGTACAAGCTGGGGTATGATTACTTTTAGTCATAACAAACAGAAGCATACATTTCCCATGGTGCAACTGGGCAATATCTGTCATTGCACCTTACTTGCCACCCAAATCCCCACTTCCTGTAGCCCCGCCTTTTTAAAGTTAAGATGACATCATCAAAGGTGCTCGGTGGTCAGGTGGTTAAGAGCACATCCAATGTTGGCACTGCCCAAAGCAGTGATCGCCAGATCAATTCCCGCCTGTGCCAATCTGTACTGCATGTTAATCCTCCAGTCTCTCTTTCCACTTTCCTGTCTCTCTCCTATCCTGTCCATTAAAATCAAAAATGCCCCAAAAGTATCTTAAAGGAGAAGTTCCGTTTTTTGCAACCTGGACCTTATTTCTAGCATAGGATACGTTCATTTACTCACCAAAGTGGTTCGGGTGAGTAAATGAACGTATTTTATGCAAGAAATAAGGTCCAGGTTGCAAAAAACGGAACTTCTCCTTTAACAAAAGAAAAGATAACAGCTTGATGACATTTGACATTTGACAGATGTGTCCTCTTGTCTAAATGTCATACTGTCCTTCAGAGCAAACCACACAGCTGACTACATGATGTATGCGAGGGGGAGCCCTCTGTCAGCGTTAGGTGGTGGTTTCTCTCAGCAGCCGCTGTGAAGGAACAGTCAGAAGTTTCTCTCCACACAGTAATGCGACTGCCCCCTGACCTACTCTTGGCCAGCATTTCAAATGAATGGACTGTGACTGAGTGTGAGTGGAGCACTTGTGCACCAAGAATGAAAAACAGCTATTTCTCCCTCCCTGTCGACACCTTGTGTTCACTCACTGCCACGTGCAGGGGATTCTTGAAGGGTGGAAATTAACCACTGAGATAAATAATCCTTTCAAGGCTTAGATAACAGCACGTCTCAACAATATAGTTTCATCATTCTGACAGCACCAGACAATGTGTGTGTTTACAGCATCAAAGTGAGACTAATAGCAGTTTCTCCTGACACAAGCACAGACCTGGAGAGTGAAGGCACAGCCACAGCAGCAGCACCAAGACACTTTTATGTCTGCACACAGCTACGGGCAGCAGCTCCAGTGTGTTGTGTGACAGACAGTGTGGTGTAGCGGCCATCGATCCCGTCTGCAGTGCTGCTACTGAAGCTGACTGCTATCATTCTCTGCTGGTTAAAAAGAGAAATGCAGCCTGTAGAGCGTGACCGGTGACGCTACAGTGTCATCAGGACATTAACCATATAGCGAGGGAACACAGCCACAGGGGTACAAACATGACTGTGTCATGTGTCATCCACATGAATTGGAAGAACCTTCATGCTCTGACAGATACTGAGTCATGTACTGCCTTTTATGAAAAAACAAAACAATACTAATAATAAAAAACCTTAACCTTGGATAAGAAAGGCGTTTATATTATTTCAGCACAAATTATTAAGCATTTTTTATCTTATAATTATTTAAAACATGATTATCCTGCCTCTTCTATTCCATTACGTTAACTTACTGTAATTACAGTGTCATATACAGTATTGAACATCAGTGCTGATGATGCACTGGGCACAGTAAGATGGAACTATAAAATATAAAAATGATTTTGCTTTTTTTTTATTTACAGCATCTATAATTTGACATCTGATAGCAACAATTATTGGAATTCATAGACAGACTTAAACACAATGTTGTGATGCTCCACTGGTATACAGATGTTATACAGATGTGTTCATTCCATGTGTTATATGAGATTTTATTAGTAAATGTGAAAATACTGTACATTATTGGTCTTTATGAAAACAACAATACTTTGTAACGTTTGTTGTCAAAGCACCATTTCAAATTTAGAGACTTAATCAACTAAAATTTTTAACTTCTGCACATTTTCTTTTGACCTTTCAGTGCTTCAGGTTGTCCTTTATGAGCTATGCATCAGTGCACTAAGATTACAGACCTGCACTCTACATGTTTCATGAATAATTTACATTGTTTAAAGTCACTGTCTATAGGTATATACTACAACACTGTGCTTGTATGATTCAACCATCAACTTCAAATACACATTTGTTTCAGCTACACAGCCACATTTTCCCCTCCATGTAAGGTTCTCAGAGTTTTGCACATTAAAGACAGGAAATGGAAATTACTTTGCTTTTGCTGAAGAAGATGAGACTGAGTGATTTGCTTCAACTTCTTTTTCATTGTCTTCTTTTTGTGATATGCATCTTATTGTTCTTGACCTCAGCTTTTATGATGCTCACCTTCATTTAGTATTTTTATATTTCTTACTGGTCTTATTAGTTTGATCATTTGAGCATCTGTGCTTCCAATACACTGTTTAAAGTTTTGAAGGCTTTTAGTAACTGCACACTAATAACAGCAGGCTAGAAATCGAGGTCACCTAATGTTTTCTCCCTAAATTGAAATCCTCTTCAATATTTTTCAGAGTTTCTGAACAAATGACAGAAGGTATGTGACTTGATGTTCCATGAAAACACAAGGGTGTCTTCCTAAAATCAATTCAATGATACAATCCTTGTATATTGAAGCAGTGCAGTATTTTGCATAAGGCTCATGAAAAGAAAAGATAAGTTTAATACAAAAACAACTTCAGAGTGGTACAGTTACTGTGCCACTGCAAAGGAAGGTAAGACTCACACTTGAATCATCTGTTGCTGGAAGTGCTTGTTCAGCAACCCAGAAATCAAATTACATCAGTGAGCTATACATGCATGGGCTACAGACATTTTGTTCGCTGATAAAGCAGCTGCAGTATGTGTGCGTGTGTGTGTGTGTGTGTGTGTGTGTGTGAACATAAGGCACAGTGAGTGTCCTTACACCCCCCTGACTAAGCAGTTTTAAAGACATTTCATAGACAGTCTCATAATGAATAGAGCCTTATATTAGATTTTCCTATCCCACAAGTTTTTTTTTTTTGACTCTTGAAATTTTCCCAGCTAAAACTGAGCCACAGACATCACACACCTCTGTGATACATCTTCTCTCTGTGGTGCATGTGCTCCACAACCATCTCTCTCTTCTGAAAACACGAGTATAGTTATACTTTGCTTTCTAGCTGGGGGTTACAAAATAAAGCTGATATTATTTTCATTAAGCTTTGTGTAGCCCAAGTTAAGTCAGGAAGACTATAGATTCAGCTTTCATTCACAATTGTCTGCTTTTCTCCCTCCTCTTGTAATCAGCTGATGTCAGGTGCTCAGCAGCCAATTGGATCTCGCCCCAGTCTTAACCAGCCAATCACATTGTCCCTGTCGTAGAATAAATCTGTTCTCCTCTCTCCCATCCTACTCTCTGCTGTCATTTCAGTGCATTTGCTGTAACATCCCAACATTTCACCTCCAGTGTTGATGTCCAGTCAGACCCAGCTCATCATCACTCTTCATCACATCCAGATCTATCAATAAATTAATTGATATTAATCTGTGGGTATGACATATGCAGTTTGTTGTATTTTGTTTCATTTGGACAGAGCAATGCAGCAGTTTCCCTCTGCTGATAGGCTGACATTTGACATGAGAGTGCCTCTTGATAATCTTTACAAAGATATTTTCCTTAGAAGCTATTCTTTCATGGCACTGATAACATGTCCAAGTTTTTTTCTTTACCATTTAAATGATTAAAAGAGTCCCCTAATACCATGGAAAAGTCATCCTGTCTGTAAAATAGATGTTGAATCAGAGTAAGTTGAGCTTCCACTATCACCACATTACTGTGACACAATAATGATATTATCCTTTTTGGATTCATTTCCAAGAACTTAATTAGAACTTAATCACTCAAAATTATTTGAGAATTGTTGAAATCACATCAAAGTGGTGGCTTTAAAAAAACCCATTAAAAACAAGATTGATATATCATATACATATATGCATGTAGTTGTCTTTTTAACCCTTTACAGCATCAACCTGCCTAAAAAAACAACCCAGTTGACACTGGATCAGTGTGTTGTGTACAATGTGTGTATAAAGGTCAACAAAAAGGAGGAGGGGGCCACTCCACCAGCATGTTGTGATGGAGCTGTGGTGCAGGACCAGGGAGTATGGTCCTCTGCACCAGCACATACTGTAGCCCATCTTTGCTTTTCAAGCTATATACTATGATTGATGTCATTTGGTGCCATCAGTGACAGCTTAATTTGGTGTAGAGTATAGGCATGTTGAATGGAAAAAGCAACTTAAATGGAGCTAAATCCTTGACAAACAGATGTGAGCCAGATGTCACCGCCACAGAGACTCCCAAGATGGATTTAACAGTCCACCAACTGTACAGGCTGCATGATCTGGATGTGCATGTGTATAATCAAAGCAGAAACAGCACGTGCAGACCGTTGTTCCATCAAGCAAGATTAAGCCAGTGTTTTATCACATCGCCTGCATGAATGTATCTAAATATGAGTTCATTCACCACGTATCCACTGAAACCCATTTTGGCTCTCTGTATATAGCTATCTGGTGTGATGAAACATGAAAATCCCTGATCGGTGTCAATTGTGACCTGACATTTATACCCTGCAAGTTCATGTCACTCAGGTCATGGTACAACTGACATGATGAGGGCTTTTCATGTTTCAGCATCACTGAGCTTTTTGATCATCAGCAGTCGACAGATGGAGTCAGTGAAGCTTTATTTTGGAATCAGGTATGCATAACAATTAAGAAAGAAAAAAAAGTGTAGTGGCTCAGACCTTTACATTGGTCAGTTGCACAAGCGTATTACATAGAAAGACAAAATTAAATAGGATAAAATGCAAAAATAATTAAATGTAGTCAGAGAGCACTGTGCTTCCAGAGAGAGGAGGGCTGAGCTAAAATGAACCAGAGTATAAGCAATATTTAAAAAAAAAAAAAAAAGACTATTGCCAAAAGGATAACATCTGGATAAAAAGACATCAACAAAATTAAGGTCAAATGAATCAAACATATTACATTATTCACATGAGCATAATTTATTGCTTCAGATATCTGCATTTAAAGAACAGCCTGTACCTAAAATTCACTTAAATGTAGTAATAATGCAATACAACTGGTGTGCTCCATAAACATATTAAATAATGGCAGGCCACACAGAAGGCATATGAAGTCACATGAGTAGATCACACTCATATTTAAACTGTTCAGAGAGACAAAAGGCTTAAAGTGTAATTCTGGGTGATCTACGAAGACTGCAGAACTAGCTCTGCTCACCTGGACGTAATGCATGCAGCCTTTCGCAGTGGGAATCATGCAAAAAGCTTGACTTTATGTGGTCTTATGGTGACCTTCAAAGTATTTTAAAGTGGGATCCATTAAAGGGATACTTTCCAGTCTCATGTCTGTACATGTATGAAGCAAGTAGGAAGCTAAGGTCCAACAACAGTTAGCTAATGTTAGCAGGAGAAAACAGCTGGCTGTCTTAACACATCTACCAACACGACTACGACTCAATCATTAAGCTAATCTGTAAAATAATCACAATTCACACAAAAAGTGATTATAAAATGCATCATTTTCTTAGTTTTTCAAAATCAAATGACTTTTTAACTTCTCTACACTGAGTCTTGCTCAGTCCGTAGAGTGATGAGACACTGGCTAGTCAAGCTAACTGTTTTCTCTTCTGTAGTCAAAGCTAAGCTAACTGTTGTCTTGCTATAGCCTCTTATTTATTGTAGCCACACAACAGTGTTAGCGATCTTATTTATCTAAAAGACAAGCAAATGAGCATATTTCCCAGACAGTAGCAGCATTCCCTTAACTGATGACTACTCGTCTTTATACTTAGCTAAGCTAATTAATAGCTTCATAAATACTAAACAGACATGTGAGTGGTATCAATCTTGTTCTTTACTCATTGGCATAATTGAACATTTTCTCTGTCAAACTATTATTTTAAGGTAGCACTCCATGATTTAGTAACAAATTCATATTAATACCTGATGTGAAACTTTTGCTTGAAAACCTAGAAGTAGCAAATATGACAAGATTGCTCAACAGCCTTGTCATTGTGTCTCTGATAACCCAATAAGATCAAGTCAGTCTCATAACTACAGAAGTTAATTATGATAAAAATAGTGATCCTGCTCAAAACATCCACATATTTATCAAGTTATCATCAAAGCTCATGGAAACAACAAACTTATCTTAAAAAAGAAAATGTTTTAAAAAAGCATTAATATTGAAAAATGCCAAAGCTCAAGCTATTCTGCTCTTTTTTCAATATCCACTCAATGAAGCACTAGACTAGAGAAACACTGTGTCACTGTATATGCATAACATAGAAGCTAACCTTACTGGCTTAGTGGTGCTTTTCTAAAAGCAGGGCATATATACACATGTCTATTCAACTATGGCCATACATACATACATACAGGATTTCTTAACATGGTGGACAGAAGCTGCCGCTGTCACTTTCACTTGAAATCTGTCCCTGTTCAATCTCTTCACAAACAGAAAAAACATTACTAATGGGAAACTAGCTGTTCTGAATCCAGAAAAATATCAATCAGTGAACAAGTATTGACAGTTGAATGAAAGTTTTCACACTGGCCTCTGAAAAAATAATTGCATGAGATATCAGTGCATTCATAATGAGTTATCACACTCTGAAGGCAACACATTAAGCATGGCTATTCATCTGCTTTTAACAAGGAAGCAAAGTTCCATGTGCCAGGGCCCAGCTTCACATACCTGGACTTCTAGCCCATTTTGTACAAAGTAATACAAAGATAAAAGCCGGTTTTTGAGTAGTAACACCGTAAAAATGTTGTTTTTGCATAGCATTTGGCCTTTCTTTACCATCACCTACTGTGGGCTGGAGGATATAATATGAATGCCAAATGCTAACATTTCAAAAATTCAAAATTTGGCAAAATGAACAAGTGACAAAATTGTGGTGAAGTTCTGTGTAAAGGACTAGTTGAAGTTCAGGTTAAATAATAACCTAAAGTTGTTAATCCTACATGTACAAACTCAAGGCAAACATGGCAACATTTTCCTGAAGCAATAGACATGCAATGTAACCCAGTGACCTAAAAAAAACACATTTATGATACAAGGACTAAGTGCTTGGCATTGTTTTTGATTGCGTTCCAGTTATCAAATCCTGAAGTGGTTGCCTGGAGGATGAACCCTCATCACAGAGCTTCACACAGCTCCTTTGATCACTGGTTCCCTATTGAGATATGTGGCCCAGTACACCAGGTTGAAGGTCCCAAACAGCACTGGGAACACTATCCGGGACATCTTATCAATCTTGCTCACGCTGTTGTAAGTCTTTTTGGGGTCTGGGGCCTTGGTTTCAGATGGTTTGAGCTGAACAGCTGTGCTATTTGAAATGGTGGAGATAGATGTGTCCTTTGTAAGATTGGTTGTGTAATTGACACCGGCTGAACAGGTATTGTTTGGCTTTTTAGACAGAGCCAATGGGTCTTTTTTCTGCAGAGAAGAAGAAAAAAATGCATTGATTTAGCATGTGTACAAACAACTCTGGCCAAAAATGGGGCTGCACATTCACTGAACATCCATTAACACACACACCACACACAATAACACAAACAATATGAGATGGCCATTGAAGGTCGAAAACGAGGATCAATGTCCCTGGGCAATAATGAAATGGCACTATGCCACAACACTGGCAGCCTGAGCCATGAATTTATTGATCCACTATTTTTTTAACTCCTACGTCTTGACTAATCTGTGTCTTACTTCATTGTTATGTGTTGCATGGACTTTTTCACTCCATTACTCCTTCCCTCACTTCCCGCACCACCACTCTTTCATTAGAACAAAGCAGCACAGGAAAGAGAGTGACAGAGTGGAGGGAAAAACGGGCACATGGAGTGGATTTGTTACCAGGCTGTTAACAGAGGCTCTCCTGATTGGCTGACTGTTTTCTGTGATCCAAATAAATTAGAATAGACTTCAGGTAAAATACATAGGGAAACCAAATCCTGCAATGTTGAGTGGTGGGTGCAGGTGGTAACTGCGTTGTTGTGACATCTCAAAGGCACAGGGAGTCCTAATGGTTGATATCAAGGTTCAACTTCTGAATACAGGTTCTGTGCATTTGTGTGTGGGCTGTGGCTGTAAGACTTTCACACTATTAACATAGAACCGAGACCTGATTATAAATCAAACATCTGAACTTCTGAACATCTGCCTTTATACAATATGGCACCTTTAAAGCTATGCTTCTGATCAGTGTTGTTACATAAACTGTGGCTCAAAGGTGGAATGTAAGTTAACTCCTATGCAGCAGACACCAGTAACCAGCTCATGAACACCTTTTTTGTTTTCTTTACTCTGATGGTTCTCATCAGGATGGTAAACTCAACTGTACACTGACTGCAGCACCAAACAGTTGACGGAAAGGAGCAGCTGGTTTTTGTCGTGGGGCATATGAGGAGCCAAAAGGAGGGTGAGTATAGTTCTTATGCCAGCCAACAGCCTGGATGTACGGCGTGAAGGAGGCAACTGACATCGCTAAACTGCTGCAACAAATCATGGCTGCACAAGCACTGCTGATGACCCTGCTGATGACCCTGATGAAGGCAACGAGCCGAAATGCGTTGGTCTAATAAAGTTGTTCTTCTTAGCTTCCAAGTATTGCTGGAGATTTCTCCTGTTGTGCTGGATCCCCCCATTCTACTGCAGTACTGCATTGTACTCTGTGTAAGTATTTTATCTCAATACATAGACTTTTTTTCTACATTATTAAATTCTGATTTGTGCCTCTGTCTCCATATGCAGCTGCTATAATGATTCAGAAAACATATTCATATATATGTATAATATTCAGATCCAGGTGTAAGTTTTATGTAATGTTGCTGGTATGATGTGAATATGATGTCAACAAGTCTTTTCTCTGTCTATTTCTGCTTTGAAATGCACAGGCATGTATGAAAAATAGGCAAGAGGCTGAATCTCTAGCTCACGCTACACAACTCCAAAATATGAACTTCAATGTTACGTATAAACAACTTTGTCAACGTGTGAGTCATATCATCTTTATAGGGCAACAATGGTTGAGATGTAAGCGGTTTCATTTCTGGTCTGTTCCAAAGATACTGAAAATACTAGACACACCCTAAAACCACAGTTTAGCCCTCATTAAGGCGACTGAGGCTGATGCTTTCTAACTTTAAAGAGGGACAGTCTCCTGCAAGCAGTGAAAATACAATTACTAACCATAAATGTGTGGACCTAAAGAGAATGAAGAGACCCACGTTTTGGCACATATTACAGTAGGGCCTACATACCTTGGGTTGTTGGGCCTCCATTGCCTTTTTTCCATCCCAGGCCCAGCTCCTCTTGGTGAAATAATTGACTGTAGCAAATTCAATGAGGGCAGAGAAGACAAAGGCGTAGCAGACTGCGATGAACCAGTCCATGGCCGTAGCATAAGCCACTTTAGGCAGCGAGTTTCGGGCACTGATGCTGAGAGTGGTCATGGTGAGCACTGTGGTTACACCTGGGGGTTGAGCAAACTGGGTCAGTTTTACTAACCAGACTCAGAATTCTGTTGTTTTTCCGATGGTTTAAATTGTAGTAAAAGCAGGTTATGCATGCATGTTGTAGTGGCTTTTCGGCTTCTCTGTTTTATGCAGGCATACAAGTAACTGATGTTTTTAAGCAAGTTTAAGAAATCAGGCATAAACAAACACTGATGTACCACTGAGATGTAAAATCATGCACCAAATATAAAGTAATTTCACTGGTTGCTGTGTCTGTGTGTGTGTCTTTCCCAACTCACCAAACACAGTCCGCGCTGGCACAGACTCCCGGTTGAGCCAAAAAGAAACCTGGGACAGAATCACAGTCATGAAGCAGGGCATGTAGGTCTGGATGACAAAGTAGCCTATCTTCCTCTTCAGGTAAAAGTGAGCCATCATCACGGTGTATTGACCTGAAGAAACCAGCAGAGCAGAGAGGGGGGGTGTCTTAGTTTTAATTTTCTGCAATTTTAATTGTGAAAATACAAAAAAATACAGTAAAACTAAAGGAAATATTATCTGATGAAAAACATTCTCATTTGGAAACAATATTGTCATAGAAAATACAATGCAATCAAACCATCATTGATTGATCACCTTTCTTAAGGCATGGATAACATGTTAGCAAACGGCTGCTTATTTACACATCCAGCTGACACAGAGGAATTTACCGGCCCTGTAGATATGAGGATAATTCACTGAACATTCCCCAAAAGACAAAGCTAGATGTTTCCCTAGGATAAAAATAATACAAACAACCTGAAGTTGTCAGTTTACAATGTGACACACTTACTCACTAATATCTCTCATTCACCTGTGTAATATTCAGCCATAACTCACCACTCATCACTTACAAAACAACAACTAACATCACAGTTTCTTTAACATTTTCTCATCAGGGTGCGACTGATGTTGGATTGTACCATAGCAGATCGATCACAGTATGGGTTCCACAGTAGTCCTCCCTGTAACTAACACTGACATGACTCGACAGTAAACCAGTTGTGTTCTTGGCACTTTAACAGAGGGGTTCCTCTCCGAGACACTTCACAGTCATCCCAATCCTTTTTTAAATGGTGTGTCTTGTGCTTGTCGTCATTCAAAATCTCTATTTTTGGTTGTGTTGTTTTCTTTTCCATCAGTCAGCGGGTGTGTTGTGTTGTGTGGTCCTTCCAGACTGTAGCTGTGATTAAGGGCTCTACAAATAAACTTTGCCAGACAACCTTTGGGCCAGACTAGGGCTCAAAATGTTAAAGTGTGAGCTAAATTATTGAAAAACGGGCTGGTGGGGAAATCATCATATCCTGCTAACCAACTGAAGATTGCATTTGAAGGATTTTTTTTTTCTCAAAAATCCTGTCGAGCCGTGGAGTCTGATAAACTATAGAAAATCCACAGATGACTGCTGCTTTCTCCTGGCAAAATCGGATTTTTCTGTCTCACTAATCCCTTGTCACAATCTGCATCCTGTATATCTCTCTCGCTCTCCCTCACTCTCCCTCTGTCTCTGCCTCTCTCTCTTTCTATGTGTGTGAGAGTGTGTCTGTGTGTATCTGTATGTGCATGTGTGGTGTGTGTGTGTGTGTGTGTGTGTGTGTGTGCAGCAGACAGTCCATCCCATTCTGTCAGGCCGGGCCACACTTGATTGGGGACATACATCCTTGACTTGCCTGAGCTCTAGCACTAAAACAGACCTGGATCAGTGGTGATTACAGCAGGTGCACAGATGACAGAAGCAGAGGGCGGTTGAGAGGGACCGGAGGAAAAGTTTGGATGGTCCGTGCGATGCAGCGACAAGCATCATGTCCTTAAAGAAAAGGACACCTGTGCTGCCTTTGCTCCGAGGACTACCAGCCAGCAGCCCTGCTCTGTGGTGGCACGACTGGGCGAACCTCACTCAGATCTGACCACCTGCTGGACTTGGAAGTGGATGGAAATCTCCAAGGTGTAAAAAAAAATGCGGTTGTGGTGGATTTTATTGATTGGTTTTTGGAGTGCCTATGGGGAACTGCCATTCATAGCGGAGAACAATGCAGCTATGTTGGTCAACTGGTAAGTAGAGATTGAAACCATCTGTTGAGCTTTGCCTCTTTCTATTTTGATCTGAAAGCGCTGGTGTGTGTAATGCAATGAAATTACAAGGTTTGCCTTTCATCAATTCAATTCCCGTGTCTATATTTTCATCCTCTTCGGCTTAACCTGTCAGGTCAAAGGTCACCTCCTACCAGTGTGAGCACTTTGCTGAGCTATTCTTGGCTTGTTAAAGAGGGTTTGTACCTCAGATTAGCAATGCTAATTAAGGCCACGCCGGCTCTGTGTGTTGTCCCTCTTTAACTGGTCTGAGCGCTGTGGGGTGGGGAAAGAGTTACAGAAAATGCAGCAACCTGTGTGTTAATCTGAACTTGTTAAGTGTTTGGAGTCAGTGTCCCACCAGCATGGGCACAGTTGGATTTTCTCTTGCTGCATCAATTGAACAGTAAACAATACATGATCCAGCTAAACCCACTGTCAGGGTCTATACAGTACAGCTATAGGAATACCTTCCCTGTGATAAACTCATTCCCAACAAGCATAGAAATGTATTATCATACTTCTTTACATAACAGAATTAAGCAGATGCCGCTTGCGCCCCCCCACCTACACCCCACCACGTGTTGTCGCCACAGCAGCCAATCCCTGAGCTGTGACATCACTCAGTAAAAGCACAACTGATGGGCCTGCACACGGATTAACCCTACAGACCCAATGGCTCAGACCATGGATAAGTGATTTTTTTGCCCCCCTTTCTCCCCCCACCCCCAGCTATCCTCTCTTGGCAGCCCTAGAGACAGCTGGCTATGTGTGGGAGGCGTTCTCAAATCCTTGTGATTCATTCATTGTCTCTATCCAGCTTGATTTGAAAACATTTTCTTCTCACAACATCTTTTGATGGTGCATGCTGTAATAACACCAGGCTGAATAATAGGGTGGAAGCAGGGGCTTAACATCGGATGGCGCCTGAAGCTACTGTATGTGACCGGTGTTGTAGGAGAACGTCAGGACGCAGGAACACAAACTCCAGCTGAGACGTAAATGGCCGTGCGTATGATACTGGGGGAAAAATCATCTGTAATCCCAGACCTGGTCATCCGGAGTCTGAAGGCAGTTCACTCTCACTCCACTGTACCTCGGCTGGTGTAGATGTCCTCTGTCCCTGCAGTCTGACCAATCAGATGATACTGATTTAGCCGGGAGCCTTCCTCTGCCACCACCACTGACTTAGCTGCTCCCTGAGTCCACGTGTAGACAACTTCTGAGACTGGATACGCATCTAAATAAACAAGACAGAGAAATATGAGAAGATAAAAGAAAACAAATGAAGACATGCTGTTACATTTGTTGTACATTTGATTTGTTTCCATTTTAATTTCGCTCTCGAATTTAGCTTGCGATCTCAGGGGCTGTCTGAAAGGGGTGCAGAGATACATCTTTGTTAATCCCATGTTAACAGCTGATTTACAGTCAGACACAATGGGTTTGACAGGGAGAGAATCGGACACAGACAAAAAGAAAAAAAACATAAAAATATATTTAAATCAGAATTTTCTGGCATTGCAGGTGTTGAAAAGTACAAAATACAGATTTAAAATTAGATGTGACCAATCCCACGTTTTATCTCCTAATTTTGATTTAGACTAATACAATTAGGTATATTTTACTGATTTGCCAGACGGATAAATCAATTTAATGATTAAATGAGTCAGAAAATTTATATTTAAATGTTTTCCTTTATTTGCTTCTGAAAGTTAATGCCCTGCAGCGTTCAGTGTATTATTTTCATGTTCACTGTGAGTTCTTGTTGCTGCTTCCTCTCAGACAAAGATGAGTTTGATAAAAATCATGTTATGTGAATGCAATAATGTCAGAGTTGCATTTTTTATGTGATTTGTGATTAGTTTACAGGTGAAGGATGTCTCTCCCTCTGAACTTTGATATCATGAAAGATTCAGTATCAGTTATTATGGCACTGTGTTCTCCTTTACCCACATTGGAAAAATACAAAAAGAGAAACTACAAAGCTGAGAGGGCTCACTGGCCACACAAAACTGATACAGAGAACAATAATGCACCCAAAAATGGGTTCAACATAAACAACACTACATGGCATGACATCAGCTGTATCAGATGTTGTGAAAGTTGAATGTATGATCAGTTTATTTGTTGACCAAACACTAATGCACACAGCCTGTATTCAGAAACTAAACCAGCCGTCAGGAATTCTGTAACTTTGTGATGTCACAACAAAGCAGTCATTGCTCTCAGCCAAGTCTTAAGATCTGCCCCACCTACACCCAGTCTTCAAGAATTTTGGTTTTTCTCAAACCACAAATATAACTTGTTATGGATTATACTGGAAATAACACAGGGGAAATATGTAACAAATGTGACATTAAACGTATCTTCAGAAAACCAAAACACTAAATTTACTTAAAAATTGTCCCATCATAGCAGAATTTGCCCACAGACCTCTCACCAAGTGGCATGCTCTCATGTTGTTGTTATTCATCCTCTTCCACATGTTCTCAGATGTTACCAGCTAAGAAATGTGGACAGGCTGTAATACAACACTTGACCTTTCACCCACTTTGCTTCATTACACAGAGATTAACTTAGTGTCACTGTTAAAAGCTCATGTTTGGATCTGATGTAATCACTTTGAGTGTATCACAATACACAGATGTTACTAATGGTACGATTTTGTGTGTGAAGGCTGGCACAGTTTGACAGATATGTTTGCTCACAGGGTTTAGCTAGTTAGCTCTGTATAGGTAATATTTTAGCTGCCAGTTCACTGTCAGCTGTGATTGTGTTTGTCTCTGTCATGTGCCAATGTTTTTTAAACACACTAAATCCAGTCCTGAAAAATCCACTATACTCACTCACTCTGTATACAAGCTACACACATAGTGCACTAAATCTCTGTGTGTGCGTCTTTCTCTCTCTCTCAATTGTACGGCAGTGCAGCGTCCAATCTAACAGTATTGCATTAATCCAGCAACTGTGGTGTTAGAAGACTTCAAAGCAATTTAGATTGACCCCAGTGAGCCAGTCTGTGGATTATCGTCTCAAAGACACTCCACATTGTCTCAAACATGTCTTTGTACAAAGGTGTTACAAGAGCAGTTCAATTTGTTATGTTCTTAGGAGCACAGAACACTATCAGGTTGTATGAGAAAATCAGAACTAAAAAATATCACTTATAATGTATTCCCTCACTTGAAATTAATTCACTGATTTTGTGTACATTGAATGCTCCAGAAAGCTGCACTTTATACATAGGAAGATAAAAGACACATTATGTAATGGCTTAGCTATTCATTTCTTTAAAAGTAACATATTAAAAAATGAACTTTAAGCCCATGTAATCAAACATGCATGTTATGTGTGTCAATGGTGCATTCTGGACATGTTGCAATTTTGTGTTTTTAACTGATTTCAAATTGTCAATATTTATTTATGCCATTATTACCTACGTAAAGGAAATCAAGTAAAGGAATTAAAGCCCCAGTTGGAGTCTTTATGCAAAGCTAACAAGCAGCTACGATGATGGTTCTCACTTCATGATTAGAGCACAGGCATGAGAGTGATAGGGATATTTGTTATGTGTTATGTTTAACAGTTCCTTTAACATGGCAGTAGATGAAAATGTACAAGCAAAATGTAATGTTGTCAATGAAAATGGAGTCATTAATTGTGCCAGTGGTTAAATCCTCAGTCTCATCATTTCTGAGAAATGCCTTTGTTTATGAGACCTCTTTTAAACTTTACAGTAAACTTGAACAAAAAACTTCTTTTTTATAGACACACACAGTCTCTGTTAGATATTTGATGCATGCATTACCACTATACTAATACTATATAACACTATACAAATAATGTGTCAACCAGAATAGTTGATATAGTAAGTTTCTGCATTATGTTTTGAAATCAATGTAAAACATAAATGACACAAAGAAGAACATGTCAACTTAGCAAATAGAAGTTAAACAAACATGTATACTTTGTATTACCACTGCTACCATACATTCTGCAGACTCTATGTATGTTCTGCTGTTGTCGGCTTCAAGTTATGTTACTGAGTTACTGAATAAATATTTGACCAGTTCTTATAGTCACTTTCAATGCCCACTGTAACTCTTTCAAAACTCCTAAAGTAACCAAAGTTTATATTTATATGTGACCTTTAGTTGACAGTTGGTGTGTAGTTAGTGTATTGATTGTTACAAGTTAATGCTGAAGTCTTATCCTTGTAGTAGTGATTTACGGGCACTTGTGAATTTGCAGACACAGCCTTTTGTCAGCTCCCTGCCTTATTTCAAGTGTTTCTCCTACTGTTTGCCACCACAGGCTATCTGACTCACTGCTCATTGACTGGTTAAAGCTGCTTTTACTCCAGCTGTTGAGAATGATGACACTTGCCTCACATTCCTGCCCATTTTTTCTGTCCATCAGCAGTGGGTTACTTGCACAAATGTGAACATGGGAGACACTTTAATAAGCACTAAGCTGTGATTGACAAAAAAAGAAGAAATAAGCTGTTATGGTTATAGAGTCAACAGACTGTCTGAAAGGGAGACAATCTTCTGTCTCATTTTGCTTTCTATTTGCATTTCAGGTCATTTGCAGGTGTGTGGGACGGGCTACTGCTCTCCATTTGTGAGATGCAAGTTATTATTTTTGGTTATGGATTGAGACCTGAAAGAATGCAGCACCAAGATTTGTTGTTGTAGTTTTGTGTGAAACAAAAGCAAGAACAGAACAGGAAAAAAACCTTCCTACAAATGGACCATATAGTATGACACTACAACCAAGAGAAGGGGAATGTTAGTTACAGGTGAAGGAGTGGAGGCGGGGAAAACAGTTGGCTAAACACACTTCTGTTTGAGTGGATTTAACAACCAATCTGTTAATTAATGAACTTTATAGACAGTGATAGACAGATTCAGTTACCTTTGAACAGAGCCAAGCTAACTTCCCTCTACTACCGTACCAGGTTTTATACTAGGCTAAGCTAAGTGTCCTGGGATATGAGTTAGGAATTGACCTTTTCCTGTAATTCTTGGCAGGAAAGCAAATAACTGTTAAAGTGGATATGGTAAGGAGACAATATGTAGACCATCACAATGAAGAGGTTTAGAGGGATTAAGTGGCTGCAAGGTTGGAAGCAGAATGCACAACTAAAAAGACAGTTGATGTAAAATTTTGAGTACACGTACATGTACCAACCAAAATGTCACTAGGTGTGAAAGTACCTGGGATTAAAGGCCACTACATCCAACACCTGCACAAAGCTGGTCCCACATTTAAGGACAGCTGAACAGGCTTTTGATCTAACTCATCATCTTAAGGCTGTGCACCCCCACTTTGAAAACATTCATCATGAACACCAAGTGTGTGCTCTTGCATCTTGACTCATCAGTCAATGTTTGTAATTTTCCACATTTTTAAAATCTAAAAAAGTTTAAATTTGAAAATCCTCCAAGCTCAAGACTTACTCAGACCTAAATATGTGTCTTCAAAGTAGCAGCACATAGCTCTGTCATCTCAGTGTATTTACCTTCATACACTTTAAAACCTTTAAACTGTACAAAGGAGAATTCATATCACATACTGTTTTGAACTGCAGTAGAAGAATCATAAGGCAAAGAGTGAGACAGATAGTGGGTTTCAGTCCTTGAGAGGTGATTAACACAATGGCAAAGGGCAGGTCTGCTGGAGCTTTGAAAGCCTTGAGCCCCAGGGTGAGTGCTGTCCATTAGGTCAAAGGATTATCTAGGGTTAATGGAGTCGGGGGAAAACAGGATATACTGTACCACTGTAACTTTTACAGCTTATAATCTTCCACGGGCTGTATGTTTACTGTCATATATGGTTTTCAAAGTTGTTTTAAAGTACTTATTATTCTTCAATGAGCAACATGTCACCTCCATTTTCGATGGAGATAAAAGGTAATGTTCTCACACAGCTTATCAGCTCCTTAAATGGAAACATAAAATGTGCGAGATACATGAATATAACATTCTGGTCATATTCTTGCATTTTGTATGGCTTAATTATTATTGTTTTTAATTGTTAATATGTTATATATTTTTTTTAATATTTACATTTCTATATTATATTACCAAATGTACACTACAATATTTCAATTTTTTAGGAGGGAAATCAAAAATGAATGAATGGAAATGAATCTGGCCACTGTAAAAAAAAACAAAAAAACAAAACTTTGCATTATGCATTAGGACAATACTGTGCTGCTGTAACTAGCACTGTACTGAGTGGTGAGAAAAAGGCGACAGCAAGCTCATGAGTCAGAACATCAGAGGAACAGAACCGGACGCTGACTACACATGATGAAGAGCAGCACAGTCTCCTGGTTTAAACCCCAGGAGCTGCTTTGGAATTAAAGTGGATAGAAGGTGAAAGTAAAACAACCTGCACATACATCGCATTCGTGTGAATGTCTGCAACAGTGTAAGAGGAACAAAATTTGGTTCCCTTTCACAAATGTGTTTGGCTGCAGCATGAATGGAAAATTTCGTTTAAATTTGGTTCAAAAGAGTCAGTGATCCCTTTTTACTTGGAGATGCAGACACAATGAGTCAGCGACATTTGAATAACAATGGGAAATAATGAGGTGCTCTTAAATTTGACAGGCTTGATGTTTCTATTTAGATGTTGAATGGATTTTAACAGGATTTTACAGTGACCATGAGAGCAGTGGAGTGAACCTTAAGAAGATACATGCAAAAACACAAAAATGTGCACATGACTTCATAGGTGAAAATGCACTCAGTGTGTTTTCTTTCCTCCCCTGGCTGTTTTGTGTGTGTGTCGTTGCATACAATTGCCTTTGTGGGGATAAATTGAGTTGCACTGAATTCAAGTATCTCAGCCAACTGTAATCTGAGTACCAGAATCTACAGGATACCAGGAAAAGACTTCTGTAACTACACTTTGCTTAATTATTTAATTCAAGCTGGTTTTGACTTTCTGGGCTCCCGGACAAGTTAACTGACACAGTTAGCCTGGTGTCAAGTACAGTGTTAGGGTTAGGGTGTGTTATGGGTATCTGCTCTGATTATCCCCATCCACAGCCTCAGCTTGGGGTTGAGGTGACTGAAGCAGGTGTGGGAGCGGCTAAATGTCATGACACAGGGCACACAGCCTGCTGTGCCTCTGTGACCAGGCCTGAGCTAACCCTTCATACATCAACAGCAGGGAAGACCTCAAACGCTAATCTTAAGATTACAAGACAGGAGCTCCCAAGATATTCTTGTACCACTGGAGCTGTGTGAGGCAGCCTAACTAGCTTACACAATAAGTAAGTAAATAAGTAAGTAAGACATGAGGAAGGCCGGGCTCAGTGGTTTAGCTGTGTGAGCTGCAGGGTTGAATTTTTAAATCTTACCTTGGTGGTTCATGCAGGGTTGGTGTATTTATGTGTGTGTGTGTATGTGCTCATACTGTAGCTGTTTCCAGTGTGTGTGTGTTTCAAATACTTCCCACTAAATGCAGTAGAGGCAGTGAAGGATGCAGGAGAGCAGCCCTGACATAATGATTAATGGCATAATCAGGAGCAGTGTGTCAGTGTCTACATGGCTATCTCCCACACTGCCACAACAATAGCTTTGCACCTGAGGGACACGGGCTGTCAAACACACCAAGGTACATCCATCCCTATGTCCCCAGCATCTAGAAAGACACTGAAACTGCAGCCATGTCTAACCCACATGCTGCTTTTCTCATTGGTGACCTCAGACATTTTCAGGTTTCGTTCATATGTCACTGATGTCAAGGTTGCAGACATTAATTATTTACACCATAACTTTTCCTGCATCATTTAATCTGACTATTCACCATGTGCATTTGCTTAGAGGCATTTTTACTCACAACTTCCAAATTTAAGGGGACAAGCATGGGCGTCCATGGGGAAATCCTCCAGTTGCATTGGGCATTCTGCTGATATAGTCAGTCTGAAAGAGTCAGAAAATAAATTGACTGTGTAATCATCATCATCACCATTTTCACAAATTAACACAATCCATAATGATAAATAATATGTTCCACTTTGGTGCTGCTAAATTCTGTATAAAACCATTAACCAATGAAAATCATAGTCTGTCTTCATTAGTGACTCTTAAGATTATTGATTGCTCAGTAAAATGGGTCTTTTTCCAGCACAGCGCAATAATCATTTGAACCACCAGAGGGACCCATGATGTTGCCTATCTGGGAAGAAATGATACCATTCTGTCTGTAAAAATGAGAAAACTGTGGATTATTCTATGCAGTGAGGCTGACACCTGCCTTTTGATTTACAATGAAGAATGAATAAAGCTTTATAGGAAATTAAACAGAAAACATACACCCATGTTTTGGGTTTGAGTGTGAACCACTGCCCCTGCACACAGGGGACAGTGAACCTGATCTTATGCTGCCCTCTGCTGGTCACAGTTGTAATAGTCAGTACTGTAGTAATTGCCATGGAAATCAACACAATTATCCACTGCAAAATGGGAACGTGACATTTCTACTCCACAATGTCACACCAAAACACTAGGTAATACTAACTCAGCATGTTGACTGTTATTGATCATTTCAATTTCCTGCTATTGTCTAATTGAACTCCCCCTACAAATATTGCACATTTTAGTTCACTGTATTTATCTGAATTTTTATTTTCAAGTAATTATGCAGATTTATATTTAGCATACAAATTCAGTTCACTTCCATTTTATTAGCATGGCACCAAAATAGCACCAAACATTATCTCACGGCACATTATCGATTAATGTGTAGATGAAGGCAAAGACAGAGAGTATGTACTGTTGATTGTCATACAGAATGGTGCATGGTGCATTGTTGGAGGTTAAAAACACCTTACCATCAGCAAAAGCTGGCTGATGGCTCAGTTATTTGAAGTTCAAGCTGCGTAGCCAAATTCAAGCTCAAATTGGAGCACAAAAAACAATGGATTTTTATTTCAGGATCCCAGGGGACTATACCTGTCAGGCTGAATCCAGGATCAGGGCTCCAACTAACTCATGTCATCTGATTTTATTTGCCCAACAAATACTAAAAATGATTTTGTGTCCGATGATGTGTGACAAAGAACAGCAGGTAATCCTCATCGTTTGAGGAGCTTGGATCAGAGAATATTCATTGTTTCATTATGTTGTCTTGAATAAGGGCTGAAGCACTTAATCACTGACCAAAATAATGAGAAGAAATGGAATGAAATGTCTCTTTGAGTAAATGGTGCTACCATAAAAAACATGGACTCTTTGGTATTAAAGGGACACTGTGTAGGAATTACTTCCATCTAGTGGTGTGGTTGTATATCGCAAGCAACTCAATCAGATTCTTTATGCTGCATTCACGTGAAATCGATCAGACGGCAGACGGACGACAGCTGCTGCACGTAATGGGATAAACAACCCTGTAAACAAGCGGTCCCTCAGCATGAGGCAAAATGTGAAAAACGATGTCGTATTGTTTACCTGCCCCACGTTTTACTGGATTTCTCTCTCGGATGTCGAATAAAACGACATCCGCTTTGTTTCCGACGTCTGTCCGACTCAACATGAATGCAGCATCAGTGTGACCCTCCATCCTTCCTCACACTACACTGCAGTGATGGTTTTCACAGATGCCACCTCAATTGTTTCTCTCCAAGCCGTGTCTCTGGTGAGTTTCCGCGGTTTCCTACAGTCACGCTGCCACTGAACATAAAAGATGGCGGCATAACATGGCAGCTAGCACCGAGCTTGCCCGCTCTATGTATATTTAAATGATATGAATGGTAAATTCAAAGCTTACCGGAACACTTCAGTTTGTCGATGGGGGTAATTATTGATTAATGAAACACATACTTTTGAACGAAATAATCAATTTTCGTGAATAGACAAAAAGAAAAGCTACACACTGTCCCTTTAATATCTTACTGAGTGTAAATATCAAAGATTTTCAGCAGGGACCTACAACTAGCTTATATGTGACAATGTGAACAAAGAAGCTAAAAAGACCTCTCAATGATCACTTACTTACATCTTATGTTCATTACAACTTATATAGGCTAGCCACATTAATTGACCACATCCTCTGTCTCGGCTGTTTTGGTGATCAACTCCAACTGCACACAGCAACACAACTGAGCTTCATTTGGGAGTGAAAACTAGAATAGACTGATGAGTCTCGGCTGAATGTGTTATATTACAGGACATTACACTGCTTAATAACCAGTCTTTGCTGACTGGCTCATGTGATGGGCCTGTTTTACATCACACATCACCCCCTTGTGGACTATTTTATAAAGCTTAAATGGGAAAATTCACTGTGTTTCTACTCTTTATTGCATGTCCTGCTGACACTTATCCTGTTTCTTTAAACATGAACATGATTGATTCCTCGCCTGCATTACTGCTGCAAAACTACTATTGATTTAGCTGTCCTGATATGTTGAATTGCAAATAAAAGTTATGTTTAGCTGTGGGAAATTACAGGAAGCTTTTTTTTAAACCACTTTCTGTCTTCTACAGAAAAAGATGATCTATTTTATGAAGTTTTATCAGAGTTTCTATTTATCATCAGATAATTTATTTTGGATAAGATTACAAAATGTGTTATCATTTCAGGTTATTGAGTCCTAATAATAATGACCAATAAGTGCAGGCAGTGCAGGCAGATGAATAACCCTATGGCACAAACAAAGCAAATCACAACTGTCCATGTAATTTTGCACAGGTAAATGCTTCATATGAAGAAGGCACGACTGTCATCTGTTGTGCAACACTATAAGAGTCTAACATATACTATGAGGCCTGCACTGCTCAGCTCAAAACTCAGTGTTTCCGCAGAGAGATATTTTCATGGTACACTAGCTGGGGCACAGCGCTCTACTTGTTCTGTGAACAACCAACAATGTAGAGGAGTAATGCATGCATACAATGTTTCTCTAATAACCTTGTTCCCAGAACACAAACACATTAACACGGCCCATCGTGAACCCATTTCTAATGGCTTGTAGTGTTCACAAATGTACTGTAGATCTGTAGCAGTCTTAAAGTCAGTGGATCAATAGTCATTTTTTGACATGCAGCCATGCCCATTTCCTCCGACTTCCTTTGTTAATATTTGATTTGGGGGATTTATTGTCCTGATAAGATGATGACACAGCACTGAACTAAGGGGATGTAAATGCGATGATGATTCTATCTAGAATATAATATTTCTCTCTACAGTATAGAAGCATCCACAAACCATACAAACACTAATAATGACGCTTTAACCGCAAGAAAATAAATGAGTTCAAGTGACAGATCCTGCAAACAAGATGCACTTTACACTGGTCCATAGCAGCTCATATGATTATATTTCATTTACCGGGCCACAAAATGTGAAATGGGGGACTGTGACTGAGTGCTGGAGCGGTGGTGAGCAGAATAGGTTATGTTGTTTTCCTGTCAAAGTAAAGGTTTCTGCGATACGGTGACGTGGTTAATGGCAGAGGAGGAGGAGGAGGAGTGAAACCTGCAGTTCCCTATGTCAGAGCGCTGGGTCAAAGCAAACATTTCAAGTTCCACTGACCTCCAGTATACAGTGTGAGGACAACCTGATGACGCATCAATGCACCACTGAGACATGTAGTACTAGTGTGTGGGCTGTATTAGTGCAGTAGGGGTCTTAAAAGCCTTTTCAAAAGAACGATTATAGACTGATGGAGGTCTTAGTCATCTCGCCAGTTCTAATTGGATTATACAACATTTATAAACAGCATTGGCCAAGTCTGATGACTCAATGTTGTATCTGAAAGGCTGAGAGACTGAGGAGCAGGAGTGTTTAGCCTACTCTGAGGCAGGATTAAAGGTCAACTTTAGGAGAGTTTACCTCATGGTATAGAGAAGAGTCCCATCGTCTTTGAGCCGCAGCAGCTTGTTAGGTGTAGTCATATTGTGAGCAATGGATTTCTTCCCGTTGAGGAAGAAGGTGTCGGGGGTCCAGATGTTACTGGCCAGGAGATTATTCAGGGGAAGCATCTCCATCGGACCTTTAAAGCAAAGTCGCTCATCTTTCCAACTTTGGCGGAAGAACACGTCAATGGTGTATTCCTGCAGAGGAAAATTACACAACATCAGCAGGTGGATTTTGATTAAATATTTTAAATGACTAGAAATGAATTGATCAGTATATTTTGAAAAAAGAAAGAAAAAAAAGAACAGTCGACATTTCTCACCATTTCGGTGTCGGACACTGGACCAAAACTTGTGACAAAGATGTTGGTTTTGATCTCTGTCACCTTTTCTGTAAAGACAGAGTGAGAGAGGAAGCACACTGTGAACCTCACGCTTCCTGTGACGTCACACAAAATTACAATATAGACCACTGAAAGGAGCTACACACTTTGTACCACACTGACAAAATCCATGTATGTGTTTGCTGATTTGTGATTGTGACCAAATTTGAGTTGAGTGAGTTAGTGAAGGTTGGACGTGATGAGTTTCAGTTAGTTCGGTATCATGTTGCTGAGGATCGGGGTTGTGTCAGTTAAAGGCAGAGTAGGAGATCCTGGAGAAACAGTTTGAGCAGGTTACTTACAAGTCCAAGCCCCTTTCCTCAGATTTATTCTCTGTGAAGCCACGCCTCCAGAGCACAGGAACATACAAGGCTTGTTCTCTTCTGTCATAACGTTGCTGCAGCTGTCTCGTTGAATTTAGTAAACTAGGCGTCGTCTTTTCCGTATGGTAAATCTCTGAAGACTCTGAGCATGCGCGCGATTAGTGCACTAAGAGGGGTCCACGCAGAGGGGGGAGGGAGGGGCAGACAGCAGTTTGATGGACGCATCACGATCTAATGAATTTGTTCGTGGCGTTCAAAACAATTAGATGGTGTTTTTCCAGGATTGTCCACTCCACAGGTGACTGACACTTTTTCATTTCTGTGAAAAAGCATTTAATTAATTGGTTGCAGTCAACTTGTGAAGAGGATTTCAAGCTATTCAGTAAAAAGTGCTCCAGAAAAAGATCTCCTCATCTACATTTAAGAAACTGATTGTTAGAAATGTAAAAGCTGCAATGTTTAACACAACAAGACTTCCAGGTTCAGATTTCAATACTTTAATCCTTTCATTAAACAGTACCTGGAAGCCGCACCAAGCTCTGCACTTTTTACTACTGACACTGCATCGGCCCCAAGGTACACGCTGCTGATGCAGTCATTCCTTTGTTGAAACTCCTCCATATGACTGTACTACAACAACTACTATTCTGTATTATTATATTATGATAGTGTTTGATTCAGTTTATTTGATTTGCTGCATTTTATAAAACTGTATTTCAAATATTTTAATATTTAAACATTCAAATGTTTACAGATACATCAGATTTTAACTTTTTAAAAATTGAAACAAAGAAATAATGAGGTATCAGAATATATCAAAAACAAAAGACGCTTTGTCCTCATTCAGATTGTACAAAGTGAAAATCCAAGTGAGAGTAACAATAGTTGGGTTGATTACAGATATAAAACAGAGATATGCTTTTCTGCTCTAATTTATGAACACACTTTACTTTCCACAGCGTGTTTCTCATCCAGCCATGACAGATATGGATGTATGGATGGATGAACAAAACAAATCACTAATTCTGGTCCAGCAGTTAAATTATTCAGTGTAATATTGAAACCCCTGTGCTGTAATTAGAAAAGCTCTGACTGAGGTGACCTCTAGTGGTCTGTCAAAGGAGTAATAGAAATATTAGTTAATGATACTCAATACATGAAGTACTGGTACTTACTATGTACTAAGTACCTGCCTAACTTAAGATTGCATCACACACGCATATATACGTATCAAGTGAGTTCATAATGTTTAATTATGTATTGTGTATCTACACAATATGCATCATTCAATAAGTGTTTGTCTGTCAGTGTCTGTTTCATAAACACTGTGACAGCAAAATTACAGAGCAAAATGTAAAATGTACATTTCATTCTCTTAATGTATTGAGCAGAATCAGTATCTTTCCATTTCTTTTTCATGCTGTGAAGTTTTCAGTTCTCGTTACGGCCTGTGTCCAATGGAGTACAATGAGTACAATGGAGCTGCTGTTAAATGAAAGCAATAAAAGCTTTCTCAAGGTCACACCTATGAGCTTCAGCGTGTGTTCATAGTGCCATTAAATCATATTAAGAGGGGGCCTGAAAATGATGAACACATGAACACAGACACATTTCCTTTGTGTGGAATAAGCGGAGAATGAATGTTGCAGTGCAGAGCGTTGTTCTCAGTGTGGACTGAGAGGCAATCTTTTATGCAGTGATATCAATACAGACGCCGAACAACACATTTTTCTTTCGTTTAAGGGCAGAGCTCTCTGTATTAGTTAGCAAAGAGAAATCCCCCAAGACCTACCATAATGGAATAATCAGTTCTCACCTTGTATATGTGTGACTGTATTAATTACCTCAGTGACAGGAGTGTTGAAGTTTCTATATTCAGTGGGCTTACCTCCAAGTCCAGGGCGGAGTCTGTTGTCATAACCATCCAGCAGTCCATCCAGGATGCGTGTGAAGATGGTAATGTTGTCATTTAATTCTGCCTCTTTGGGAGTTCCAGTTACGTCCTGTGAGAGGCTGGACAAAGAAGCATTTTTAAATAATGGGGAAAGAATTTAGAAAGAGACAAAACTCTTAAATATAAGAGTTAACCTAACACCACCAAGGACAACCTGGCTTATTTCCATCATATCTTATTCAGAATTTAAATTCTGATCATTCCAGCAAAAATCTCTTCACTAAGAAGTGAATTATTCAGAATGTGCCTCTATAATAATGCACTGGAAAGTCACAGGAGTCAGTTCCTTACCTCAGACGGCAGGTGATGCTCACAAGCAAGATGCAGACCCACAGACGTCTCATGGCAAAGCTGTAGCACATTCCATCGCCCATTCCTGAAACACAATACCCTCACTCTTAAAACTACGTTACCTGTCACGACACTGCTGACTGTTCAGATCTCAAAAGAAAGCACTTATTTCTAGAATTGTTTTTTATTGTGAACCCTCTCCTGTCCCAGCTGTTACACTGTCCAAACTAAACAATACATATCAAATAACAAATGCTGTATTTGTCATCACAACACAGTATTGTAGGATAATGCTAACATTATTATTAACTGGCATTACTCTTAATGAATGCAATACATTCGGATTAGGTACATAAATATTTTCCTTGCTAAAATAAAAACAGGGAATTCTGTCTCAGTCACAAAGATGCAGCCATGGACCCAAACGTGTGCAGAGTCGCAGTTTTCTTGCTTAATTATAATAACTGGGCAACGTCTGTAGGATCTGCAGATGTTGGGGAAAAAAGAGCTGATCATGCAAAGTGCTAAGTTCCCACCTCTTTGATCACACTCGCAGTATGTCCCCTCTCTCTTTGTTGGACTCCCTCCTATAGCCCACCCATCTCACTGCGAGACCCTCTCTTCAATTCCACTAATGAACCTCAGTAAGTTGATCACTTCTGACAGGAAACAGGCTGAGCTCTGCTCCATTCCCCACCACTGGATATACAGTCAGAGCTGAACGTGACAGACGCCTCTACCTGTGCTGTATATACTGTAAATCTACAGCCCCCCTCCGAGGTTCCTCTCCAGCACAACTGTAAACCCGCAATCCTTTCTGCACCGCAGCTGGACTCTTAACATACAGTAAATCTGAACGCAACCCCGCACTGCATCCCCCTCATTCACGACTCACTCGTGCTCTCACTCTCACCCCTACAAACCGCCCTATTCTCCTCCAGTGGGATGGAGAGTGTGAATACCTGTGTTCCTCTGACTTTCATCACCACCGCCCGCGGTTCTTTAAGACTACCCGGTGTAGGTCTTCTCCACACAGCAGCAGCAGCAGCAGCAGCAGCGGCGGCGGCGGCGGCAGACCTCGGGCACACACACTAGCCTATTCTCCACCAATGCCCACACGTCCCACTACATCTCACACATCACACTGGCCTATAACAACGCTCTGCTGCACAGGCGTTGAGCCGCAGTTGCCAAAGCTTACCACACAAGACGCTGCGCAGTCAAACTTCTTCCCGCTCCGCAGATAACCTCACACGCAGATTGCACTTTTCAGTAATTGGCATCAGTTCTGGAGGAAGTCACGTCCATCCGCGCACAATAATTGCATATTGGAAAAAGAGAATGGGGGAAGAAAAAAAAAGAGAGACGTGGACTAATTTCAGTGTCAGCGAGGTTTATTTCGCCCCAGAGCGATTAAAAGGTTGGCAGCGAAAAAATAAAGGCTTCCCAATACTTCTGCTGACTGACCATCCTTTACTTTGGTCTCCGAGGAACCGCGAGCACACAGCAAGCGCTGCAAAAAATCCAATACTGTATCCAAAGGCAAAGTGCAATGCAAATGCACGTTGATGTGGATTGAACAGACGAGAACGAGCGTGCAGTGTGGCCAGCAGAGGAGCAGGAGGATATCTGGGCAGTGAGTGGAGGAGAGATGAGGAGGAGAGATGGCGAGACAGAGCAGGGAGGAAGAAGAGGGGAGAGAAAAAAAGGATAAAGTATCAGTAGTAACAGTGATAACCATTAGAGGGATCTTCACATCCACATAAACCTCTTAAAACCTGGAGAGATGGCTTGTGATCAGACTGTATCTCTGCAGAAATAGCAGTGTGTGGGTGTTGTGTAACAAACTTGGTGATGGATAGACAACAACCCAACAACAGGAATTTTATAGTGATAACCACTGTGATTCTTTTTTTTTACATCAGTACTGTAGTCTTTTTAAAGGCCCTACAATTTGCTGTGTCAGTTGCTTAAAACTGAGCAGTGTTTACACCATTCACTGGCATTGTGTGGAGAGTTGGGTGCACTGATTGCATCTGGTTGGATCGGGTTCAGCCCAGTATTGTCCAGACCAGGTGTTTGACCGATCCCTGTTACACTGAATAGTGTTCTGTTCTATCTACACAACTTACTGTGGTAGGGAGCCCACGCTGTAATCAACTGTACACGTCCCTCATGCCTACACTGCTATTTGAAATATTCAGAATATTTATTTGTAAATGTTCTGCTTTTATTATTTACCTCTTCTTTTAACTATTTTAAAATTTTCGTTTTTGTATTATGCACTTTGCTACTCTAATACTGCAAATTTCCCCACTGTAGAACTAATAAAAGACTACGTTATGTTATCTTATCTTTACACAGGCTGTTTGTTACATCCATTAGAGATCTATTAGAGTTGGGGGTGTTATCAGCTTGAGATCATGATATGGTAAAGATGCATCTGAACTGCAAGTTCACAATGTAACATTACAGTTTCCTAAACTGTCTATGATGTGCAGAAAAGAAAAATAAGAAGAGGCAGTTTAACTGTGAGGAAAAAACAGATTATTTGTTACATATTTAACATGACTCTGCCATGTTAACTTTACATCGGGGGAGAAAGTTGTTTTGTTTTTCCGTCACATGCACTTTGTTCTCTTGATAGGTCAACCTAGTGTAGCCCTGACTTAAGTGGGACACAAACCTGAAAAAACAGAGCCCTGTTTTTTGTGGTTAATGGTCCAGATTACAGGAGGAGACAATGTCTCACACACCTCTACCAGTAGCACACATAAGTCTGCAGTGTATTTCATCATTCTGCTTTCACTTCTACCAGGTTTAATGGTTGCTTATAACTGACTCTAATTGAGGCGGAATTTTTTTTTATAAAAGATTAGGTGTTTGTGAAGCTATAACGTTCTTGTTATTTGGGTACTTCTGCCTCCTCATAGTGTGATTTAAAACTGGAACAAATCCCCAGCAGGGACAAAGGGAAAGTCAGGGTCAGACAGTCAAAGTCAACGTGTGCTGAAACAGAAAGTAATGCCTTGCTTTTTTCTGTTCACAGGAATGCTGTTGACGGGAACAAAAAGTTGTACGCCATCTATGACACAAGGTAAATACAGCTGCAGTTTCCATTTCTCACTGCACTTAATCCACATAGAAATACCCTCAACATGTTTGAAGAAACGCTGCCTTGATCTGTCAGAACTTCTATAACTTTGTGATGTCACAACTATACAATCACCTTGGCCAATTTATAACATAACACCAACTGATGAATCTATCTCTATAAGCTAACGAGCCACAGGACAGAATGTCATCGTAGAACCTCCCTAACAACAGTGTTCTGAAAGATGAGGGGCTCAACTTTATTTTGTCCAAAATACACCTTTTATATCAATGTTCTTTGACACTTGTCATAGTTGTAGGAAGCTACAGTGTGTTACCTCTGGTTAGCCTGGCCCTGCATCACCCAGGAAACAGTCAGCCAATCAGAAGAGGACCAACCAAGGACTAACGTAAACAGCTTTTTGTTAGGGCTTCAGAGAGTGACGTATATCTTCATCTGGATACTGGAATAAAAAAAGAAAGGGAATATATCAAATGCAGGGGGTTTATACAATAAAGGGATGCCTTTCAACCAGAGAACTGTTTTTAACTAAGTTTAAGGCCAACTTGTGTGAATTTTGCCTAACAACAGCTGCTTAGGTCAATTATATGCCATTGATAAATCCCAAGCATAGATAATATTAGCATCTAGCGGTCACAGAGAAGAGTCAATCAACAAATGATAGCTCAGTAATGTCACCTATAAAGGCAATGATGCAAGCTGACACCACAACACCATGGTCACCATGGTCAGGCTGTGTGTATGTTCTTGCTCCTGGCTGGAAGAAAAATGTTTTATTTGCTATTCAACAATTAAAAAGTCTTGCTCGAAGAAATTCACATACCTTGTCAGAGAAGCAGACTGCCTGTTGCCTCCTTCCTCCCTCCCCCTCCCACCAGAAGTTGCCTCCATCATTTTCTGTTAACCAACTGATTCCATTTCCATGTTTTCCATATTCTGTATTGTAAACCGTTTTCTTGTCTGTACACAACATCTGTGTCACATCTGGGTGAGGGATCCCTCCTCTGTTGCTCACCCTGAGGTTTCTCCTGTTTCTTTTCTTGGGAGTTTTTCCTCAGTCGATGTGAGGGTCTAAGGGCAGAGGATGTTGTCATGATGCTGTGTAAAGCCCTTTGAGACAAACTGTTTGTAAAAACGGGCTAATAAAATACAAATAAAATTCCCC
>OMNW01023032.1:32821-46398 GCA_900303245.1 Selene dorsalis
GCTCTGCCCCTCACCTCAACACTGAACTCTTGCTCAGTGTATCAGGTCAGGGCAGCCGCTTAAATCAGCTCATATAGGCTGTCACGTGCCCTCCCATCATTACCAGGGCAGGCTCGCGCACACTTACACCTAGGAGTCATTTCCAAACTCGGAGTTTGCCATAGGAACAGTTTACTGTGAACCCGGGCGGCAGCTTATACTCTGTTTCTCACACATGGACCGCGGACCTGTGGATCTGTTGTTGTGGTAGATATTCTGTGAAGGGAGGATGGAGATGTGGAGCAGCCTGACTGAGGCTTCACGGCTCCGCTGCCGTATCACAGGCTCAGATGAACACATCTGACACCCAAGTCAGCGCGCCTCTGCCTCATGAAGCATGTTAGCAGGGGGGCAGACGCACAATGTGGAAGTAGTCTCACCTGATTCAGTGGGAGCGCCAGTGTGAGCACCGTGGCGGCTTCATTTAGTCTTTTGTTGACCGCTGGACAGCACCCACGCGTCCACACACAACGCTGGGATGTGGGGATCCCAGAAAACAGGGCTCTTTGACATCCTCTCTCTGCCGCTGGTCGTGGCAGTGATGTGCTGTGCTCAGAGGTGAGTGTCTGGGGGACTGAACCGGACACAAGTGTGCGTGTACGCCTTCACGCAGAGTTACCGTCCTTGTTGTTTGTCTCTCTTGCAGCGTCAACGAGCCGGGGAACATGTCTTTTGTCAAAGAGACTGTGGACAAACTGTTGAAAGGATATGACATTCGGCTCCGGCCAGACTTTGGAGGTATGTGTGGGGCCCCTCATTTCAGGTGCTGCACTTAAATGTCCCCGTATACCCTACGACTCCGTATCTAACTTTATTGTGTGTATTTTAAGGTCCACCGGTTGCTGTTGGCATGAGTATAGATGTGGCCAGTATAGACATGGTGTCAGAAGTCAACATGGTAAGTTATACAAATCTCCATTCATTTATAATTTGTTCAGTAATGTGTTGTATTGGTGGACTTCTACTGACTGCTGTTCCTGTTAATGTATCATACATTAACAAACTCTACCTTCTTCTTTTTTTACTGTATTGGTGATTGATTCATATTTCTTCATACATTAGTTATAATTTCCTCTTTATCTTATTTGGCAAAATGACAGCATCCCAGAAATAAAGCATGGGTTAGTATATCACTTTAATTCTTCTCATCTAAATTATTAATTCGGTATTAATAAATCTGTTACATCTTAAAACCCTCTATAAATTGTGCTTTGTTAGAAAATAAGTGTTTGCCAAAAGCTTTTTGGCAAGCATCTTGTGAATTACTATTTATCTATAAATCAGGAGTAAATGATATTATCCATTTCATAAAGCCATTCATTCATAGACATGTTAACACAACATGTAAAACAGAAACTAACCTGGACCTAAAATAACATCTACACAACCTCCTGACAAAAAGCCGTTTATAGAAGCTCTGTTGTATTGTCTAGAGTGGTTTGTACTTTCAGTTTCTGCTGTATGAGAGTTGTATTATTTTACATCTTGGTTCACTGGCTGTGAGACCAGCAGTGATGCCCTGATGGTCCTGTGAGAAGATAAGGTCACTAAGTCCTTTTGTCATGTTGTCTCACCATAAAAAAAAAAACAAGCCAGACCTTCAGAGAGATGTGTGTGTGTGTGAGGGGGGGGTGGCATACCATTCGTTCTACAGTTTAATGCCTGTATGCCATCTATCATTGGTGTAAACTGCTGACAGAGCTTGATGCCTGATCACGTGGTGCAAGAGGAAATAGCCCCTGACATGCTGTCCTGACGAGTGTGTGTGATGAAATGTACATGTTGCATTTTAATGCATCTCTACACAACGGCAGGGACAGTGAGAGTCACAGAGAAGCTCATCACTTGCCTCTGGTGACAACTGAGATTCACATTTTGGAAGTGAGAGAGACTGTTGAGTTAGTTTGTCAGGTTCAATATTGTGGTTGTATTAAAAAATGATCATTGTTGCAGACAGATAAAAGTTAAGAGGTTTTCATTTTCGGTACAGTTTAACTGTTGTAAGTAAATTTGTTAAATGACAAAATCTGAAGGTTGTAAAATACACAATTCAGCAGAGGACGGAGCTCGCATTAAAATACATTTTGGTTATCAAAGTCATCACTCAGTTGAATATAGACACACAAACACGCAACACATATTTCTAGATTCAGTGCGATTTACAGATAATAGGTATACCACCACCTCCAGCGTTCATTGCACACAAACATCCACAAATCCACTTTGAAATCATAGAGTAAGAGATGCTCTTCAAACCTCCAGAGCTTCTCTGACAGTGACTATTAAAGAAAGCTATCTAGTACCTGTTTAGATTTTTCCAAACTTTGTTTGTCTACAGTTTCTCTAAAAATCCCTGAAATGCAAAAATTGACTTTACATATAGGATGAATAATATCTGTTTACCAGCATCTCACGGAGTACATAAACAGTGCACCGATTTAATCATGCAAGCCGCAGTTATTTTTGTCATAAGTTCAAATACCACTGCTAGTTAAATAGAGAAACCTAGACATAATTGCAGGAAATACACTTGGAAATCTATCATCAGTTAAGCAATTCTCAGTACTTAATGGGCCAAACTTAATTTCCGGATAAGAGACCACACCTGCTTTTAACTTGAGAGTTGGTGTCTCTGTAGCTGTGCTATGTGAAAGCCTCCTTGGTGGTGATAGTATCAGACTGTGTTAATGGTTGGAGGCATGCAGATGGGACAGAGGAAATACAGCTCCTCCGCAGGCTGCAGGAATAGGACCTTTAAAAATGATTTACTCACAATACAAATGACAGGGCACCCGGAGCTGATTGCATCTCATCCATGAGACAAAAAGTCACTTGTTTCGTTTGTCAGATATCCAGAAATATCCAACCTTTAAAGATACATGTATCAAACACACATGAATCAATAGGATCACTCGCCAAACCTAGGAGCCAAAATTACCTCAAGTCATTTTTTCCTTGTATTTTTAATGCCAGGAGCCATAGATCACAAGTTAAACAAGGCTAAATAGCATTAGTTTGTTCCTATCTCCTCTGTCTTAGCTGTATTCACGTCACCACATTCAAACCAGCATTTGGATCTTTTAAAAGATCATGTTCTTCTGTGATTAGATGTTATGTGAAACATTTACACTGTCACAAGATGATTTGATTGACAAGATGTATTGATTGTATCTGGGCAGGCTGCTGAAGTGAATTTACAACAGTGTGTGATTCAGATGTACAGTATGTACTGTATCCTACATAATGTTTGGTGTTTTACAGTTGTGTTCAGCAGAGGAAGAGGATGTAAAGATCTCACTATATCAGCCTGCTGTGTTAGTGATAATGCTTCCATCAGCTTCTTATATCCTAGTTCCCAACTCTTGACTTGTAGAAGTCAGGGGGCTTGACACGATTTGTTATGAGGAAAAGTTAATTTAAGTCAGTGTTTCTCAAGCATGTCCAGACCACTGAACTCCTCCTGCTCCTGTAGTTTTGAGTCTGCTCATGACACTGTCACCTGGGACAAAGATCAACAACCTCTCACAATAATAACGCTTGAATTTATGTATGATTTAATTATTGTGGTTGTATGGAGGTCTCAGTGTTTGGTGTATAAGGAGTATAAGATTTTGGTATCAGTATCAGTTACCTCCATAGGAAATAGAGCTGTGTCAGCCCATTTTGCTGTCTTCATCCAATGTAACCTGCAGGAAACTGGCTACTCAGACTAGACAGCGAAGGTTGAACTCTTTCATCCTGACAGATCAGAAATTCACACCCTACTTCACAGGGAGGGGTCACACTCCAAGGGTCAGCAGAGAGATTCAAATAATTTTTATCTATTAATTCAACCTCTGCAGATGACCCATCATTGCTGTGACATGTCCAATAAGAGGCGTAGGCAAACTGACACGGGCTGAAAAAGTCTGTTCAAAATCCTTTTGAACGGATGTTTGAAGAAATGTCTGCACTATAGCAAGATCTATACTAATGGAGCCATATCTGACAGAGAATAAAGTGGACTTCCATACTGTCTCCTTAATTGTGTGTGAATGTGAGTATGTTAATTCAATATTGAAAATGATACCCTACTGGCCAGGCTTTGAGGTGATGTCACAGTTTGAGAAACACCCCAATTTGCAGTGCATGTTTATGGTTGCACTGAATATTCTCCTTTACTAATCAGGCAGAGGCGCATATAATACCTTTAAAATAGGTATAGTGTAGGTATATGGTCAGTGCAAGTTACAGAAACCTCACATTATCCTTGTAAAGAGGTTTTGTATTTCACACCTACAGATTTGTAAAAATATATATATATGTATATATATTTTGCATTTACACAGCTGTAGGTTAGCCTACATTCTACATATCCAATATCCAATCTCTAATATCTAACAGCTAACATACCTCATCATAAATACAGTGTAAACCTGTTTAATATTTGACTATTAGGAGACTTTGAGAATCCCAAAGACAGAAGCACTGAAATGATGGAATGATGTTTAACACCAAAAATATGTTTGTTATCCTTTTTACAAGTCAGTAGTTCATGGCTGATTAGAAACTGTGCAGGACTTTATTCAAATCTCTGTACCTGGTGTGGCAACCTAGGAGAGAGGGCAATGAAATTAATGTAAAAATAGGCTCCCAGGCAGAGTAAGCGAAATCAAAGTTCAACAAAACAGGCTCCTGGAGGGAGGGCAGAGAGAGAGAGAGAGAGAGAGCAGTGAATCTTAAGGTTCAACTTGCCATCGGGTCCCCGGGTTTCCCCCGCAGTCCCAGTCCCGTGCTCTTTCCCGTCGCGACCTCCTGTGCGTGGCCTCTGGTCTCTCCTCGTCAGAAGAAAAAAAAACCCAGAGTGAGTGAGAGTCCCTGGAGTAAATCTCTGCCTCCTCTAATTACCTGATGGGCTGCAGGTGAGACCAGTGCCAGGTGCCCAGTGGCCGTACCACCCCCGCTGGGTAAAACACACCCTCTGCTACCTCCCCTAACCGGAGCCTGTGGGCCTGCCCCCTCTGTTGGGTTGGCCCTCCTCCTGGTTTGCCACACCGGCTAAGAGAAATGTGTGGGAAACTCAAACTATTTGGTCAAATATTTGTGCTAACCAAACTATGATTCTGCAGCTGTATGTATGTCATTTTTTCTTTTTTAGATTTATTCAGGAACCTTTCATTGTTGTGACTGGTTGGTGGTGGAAGTTTGACATTCCAGAATAGCTGCCGTGTCTTTCCAGTTTAAAGATCTGAAGCAAACACTAATGACAGCCCAGTGAGATCACGGATCGTGTCCAGTCAGATCATGGAAACCCTCACATCGATGTCTGAGTGAAAATGAGATCTGTCAGTCATGTATTGTGCAGCCTGACTGAAGAGACAGAGAGATCTGCCCTGTGCACATCTTTATCGAGCCCCACCAGATGACAGCGAGAGAACACGCAACTTTGCCCTGACATTAAAAACACAAAGATAAACTAGGTACAGTGTGATCTGTCTGAATGTAAAAATGATCCCTTGTTTATTTGTTGATGAGAGTTGAGAAGGAGAAAAAAAAACAAGAAACAAACATTTGTCATCTGCAGATTGGCTGCTTTTACATACAGTGTGTGTTTGTGTGGCACATGCATGTGTGTGTCTTATTTGCAGTAACTTTTAATCTCTTAATAGGATGGGAGACCACTTTTAGTAAATCAGTATCGGTTGCTGGTGCTGAATTTAGAGTCGTGCTGTAAGAGAAGAGAAGAAGGAAACAGATGAATTAGATCTGCAATACAGTATTTTTGTCTGTTTTCATTGCTTTGTCTTCAAGTTCTTCTGTTGCTTGTATGTCTTTCTTTTCTCACCTGGACTCAAGAGGAAAAACAATGTCACATTTCTCTAAATTACCTGCAGTTCAGTCGCACTTTTCCCGTCCTGATCTGCGATTATTAACTGATGAACACCAGTGTTTCGGTCGTAGCCATTTGACTGGCTCCTCTCTTATTCTCAAAATGTGACATTACAGCTGTAGACAGTCCTTACTGACACTGTCACAACAACGTCAAGAGAATCTCATTAAAACAACAGATCAATGAAAAGGAGGGAAAGGTTTGTTTGTTAGAAAGTATTTTATAAAAATAGTCCTTTACAAAAATTACAAAACGAGCATATCACTACTTGAAGATCTGTGTTGTCATGCTGTAGTCTCAAACAAGAGTAACCCTGTATTATTCCCTGACACAGGCAGGTTGTAAGGTGGTGAGAAGGAGAGAAGAAAGGAGCAAAGTTGGCCCAAGATCAAGTTCATCTCCCTGACTTTTATAGCTGGATGCTTTTCAATGTGGTACACAGCTCTGTTCCAAATAACCCACACTGAACAAGACCATGCTTTCCTCATCTGAAGGTTTCTCCCCTTGGGGATTGTTTGACATTACCAGAAGTCATTTTAAGAGGAAGTCATTTTTTCATCCCTTGGACCTCCATATAAAGAGCTTCCTCTACCTGTCAGACTTCTTACGGTGATTTTTACGGGTTTTTAATAAATTAATTTAGAAGACTGGTTCATCATTTTGGTGAAACATGTTACCTTTCCATGACTTAGATGGAAGAACGGACACTGAGATAAGCTTGGACAGATCTGATTTTGATCAGGAGAGCCATAATGAGAACAGCGAAAGTGTGTGAGAAATATGATGTAAAGTTGAATTTATTGTAAAGACACGTAATGGAGGGTTTGACTGAGGATGGCAGATGGATGACTCAGTTGATGGGAAACAGTGATTGTTACTGAAAAGGCATGAGCAAGGAGAGCATGGCTGAACCTCTGCTGAGCTTCACTTGGCTGCTGATCTCACTCCTGTCCACTCCTTCCATCTATGTTTAGCTAAGCTAACGGCTGAGACCTGCATCGATCCTCTTATTCTGATGCTTGGCAAGAAAGTGAGCAAGTGTGTTTATAAATGCTGAGAATAGCCAGGTATTTGACAGCAGTAAATCTCTTATTCCAATATATTGGTTGAATAAGATTTTTTAATCACATGCTGCAGAAACCAGCTCTGGATTTTGTATTTGCAATTTCTTGTAACTCTGTAGTTGACTTAAATGTACATGTCCGTAGTAAGGGAGTATAAGCAGAAACATCTGCCTTTATCAGTCTATAGCTCTAATGTTGTTATAGGTCTCTGGTGTATGTGTAGATTACCTACTGATGTTTAAAAAGTTAATTGCCTATTGTTACTATATTATTATATCAATGAACTAGGCCTGTCACAGTTATTACATAATCACCTGATCGCAATTATTTGAGCTGACCACAATTATTTTGCATAATCATTAAAATCGTTTCCATACATCTGTATACAAACAGCTGGATCAAACCAACACAAATGTCATGTTTCCATCACTATTTCCTTGTCGTTTTCCACCGGTTGAGGTTTGAATGTTGCTCTTTTAATGACATCATCATGTTGTGTCCCCTTCTTCTTCTGCTATGGTTTAACTGTGCATGAGTGGAGCGACACAAACTGTTTATCTGGAGGCGCTTCATTTCTAATATTCGATGAGCGTCAATTGACATTAGCATCATGGATTTAGTTGCAAAGCCTAAAGTCAAACAGAAATGTAGTTTTTATGTTTATGATTCAATGTTTAATGCCAATAAATGGCTCTTCTTCAAAAGGTGTATTTGTATTATTAAAATATGTTTACAAGTCATTTATCTAACCATCACAGTTACTCTGAAATTGTTTCATTGAGGTAAAAATGTAGCATGGTTAAGATGAAAATCCTGCATAGTTCCTCTTTAAGAGCTATTTGAGTGTAAGGTCAGTGTAAATGAGTCTGATGGCTCCTCAGTCATCACAGTTTTACTGTGCAGACCAAAGAAGAATTTGTTTTCTCCCTCAGAAACTTGGAGAGCGTAAAGGTGTTAGTGGCATCCTTTCAAAGAGTCAGAGTCACACAAGGTATTGGCCCATTATAGCCTGTGTGGGCGAGCTGCAGAGCTTGTTGTCTAGGAGATGAGATTATTAATATATTTCTGACTTTACTTGCTCCACTCCTTTATTTTTAGCTTGAATATTAAGACTGCTCTGCGTCTTTTTCCATTCTGTTGTTATTTTTAATAATCCTTGGTAACCAGGCGTTCACGTTACACAAGTGCACTCAGGGAACAAAATACAATATTTGTGTATTTATGAGGAATCACTCCCAGAGGCGTGACCCCATAGTTTGTATAGCTTGCAGAGATGCACCTGTTCAGGCATTTTGAAGTACCTTAAGCTGTAAGGCAGATCCTCCCAGTGTTGTTGTTACACATTAATTCAGCAGCCACACTATGAGTCAGCTGGAAGACAAATCCATCATATGCTTTAAGACCCATCCCTTTTGACACTTTAACATTATCCTCCTTCTTCCCGGAGGAAAGAACCCTTAAAAATCTCATATGTTCACTCAGATTTATATGGAGGGCTTGTGAGCCACATGAAGGAAGCCTCAGGCCGCAGCTCCTCTAAAAGTAAGGGATGCTCAGCTAGAAATGCTTATGTTGTTCCATAAATACAGCATGCTGAGTTTTACACTGGGCTGGAACAATGCTGCATTTACTGTTACACAATAGTGGTAACCCTTGTAGTGTGACCCTTCAGGAGCATAAATCCTCTGAGCAGCAGCACCATTGTACTCATCACTCTAACAGGGTGCTTCAAAAAAAAAAAAAAGAAGGACTGTTATTTGGCAGGACCAATTGAGACCAATTATGGGGGATGGACTTTCCATCTATTTAGTTTCAGTGCATTAAGAGGAAATGCTACGAGTGTCTTGAATAGATATGATGCCTAGCTAGCAAACAGCTCCTTCATGGTCTGAGGCCATCAAACATTTTTCATCCATCCCAGTTTGTCCTGTTTATGTAAACGTTTCATCACCAGTTAATGTAATTGGTTGCTCTATTAATATATATGATACATGATAGCATTGTTAGCACTGTAAGTAACCTACAAAAGATGTACGGGAGCAAAATTCACATCATCATCATTTTTATATTCTCTTCAGGAATAACTGAAAATCATTGCAAATGAAATTGTGATTCATAGAGCAATTTCAATATCTGCTAGAAAATCCTTTTTTTTTTCTTTCAAAACATCAATTTACCACATATGTGAAAAGTGACTTTCAATTTAGCACCAGACTCTATAGTTTACCTCAGCTCTATTTCAGCATCTGTCAGTATATACAATACAGTATGTAACTTTAGTATTATGGTTTATGTCACCACTCTCATCAGGTTTGTTGCCAGGTTTGTTGCCAGCTTTAAGTAGTGCTCAGATTAGACTACTGGGCAAACTGTCATTTGATTACTGCTCCACATTTTCATATCAAATAACAAAAAGTTGCTGTGTGTAAATTTAAATGGAGCTAATCAATATATCTGTTTAAAAAACACCATTATTTATTCCAGCTTCATGATTTTCCATACAGTCGGGTTCGAGATTCAGGCTGTTTGTAATTTGCGTTGTCTTCTGTTGTCTCTCGTTGATAAACACTTCTCAGTCTCCTCAGTTCCTGATTTATCATGAGGTTTCCATCATAGCTTTATGTTTTCAGTGTAGATAACCATGCACCATAAATACATCAATCTATCAGACAAGACTATGGTTGGATGGATTTCAAACAATAGCACTTTATGCTGTTTTCCCTGGTGGAACTTGAGGAACTGAATACAGACAGCCACATTGTCTCTCAGCTCATCCATGGTCCAGCGTGATCTCTGCCAGATTCTGCTGTTTAGTTCTGTCACAGAACTCATGATGGCTGCATAGAGAATAATTTCAGACTGAAAAGTTCTTACAATGAAACAGAGAAGAGAAGGTTTTCTCTTGATCTCTCTACTCCACAAAAATAGCTCACCTGCGTCTCACTTGTAGCCTGCTTTAAGGGGATTAAATCATTTAATGAAAGCTTTGTTAAATGCCATGTGGGAGGATGCAGAGACTGAAACTAATAAACGCATTGTTTGTAAAATTCATATAGTACATTTTGTAATCCTACTGGGAACACTCAGCTGTCTTCTGGAGTGATGAAACCCCCCCTCCTGCACGGGGTAGACATCTCTTACTGCTATTCCTGTATTCCCAGCAGATATCATGGTGTTAACTTGACGTAGACGATATTTGACTGGCACACAGTAACCATGTATGAGACTGTGAACTCTCCGAGCTGAAGATGACACGACAGTGTCATCCTCCCACTGGGCCTCATTTACTCACTGGTGCTCAGAACAAACCTCTTTCTGTCTCTTGTGGTTTAAACATCTGACAACAAACAACAGCACTCCTGAGTGCCAGACACAAAGCACAAAAAACAGTCTAGGTATGATACCAACATTTGGAGTGTGGCAGCATCATATTTTAACATAATCAACATTATTAAATGTTACCTTCTTCCAAGGTTCTGTGTTTTTGTGTATTCCTTCACACAAATGGGTGACCAATTACTTTTAGTGATTTTGCATTTCAGAATATTAATTTCAGCTGTTTCACCAAACAACAATCTCTAACCAAGTTTAGTTTTGACTTGTTCATCAAGATAGTTTGTGGAAAATTGAAGGCTACTTTTATGCTCTCAAATGTAGAGGAAAAATATGACAATTTATGATGACACCACAGTTTACTAATGATGGTGATGGTATAATAATGTATTGTAAAACACTGTCATTTTGGCTTTGTCACTGTGAGTTTATGAGAACTCCGGCATTAGCATTTATTGGGCAAAGCACTTGTGTGTTTCTAGCGCATAGCATTACTGTTGTTCTAGGCTACATCAGGTTTGTTAGTATGGACCGAGATTATTTCTGATGTTGAGCTAAAATGGTCTTTTTTTTTTAATTTTTTACAAATAAATTAGTGTGTGACACTTGAACTACTTCAGAGCAGTTTGTGTCTTTTATTAAAAGTGACCTCCCCTGTGGCTGTCAGAGGGGGTCTCCCTGTTCACCAACACAAAGCCCTCTGCGGGAATAAGCTGGGGCCTGAGCCCTGTGGGACCCTGCAGGTAGCACATGATCTTGGGAACAGGAGGGCGTACCGTACAGTGTGTACACTGAGCAAAGCATTGTTTGTGAGATGCTAAAGCTGTGTTTAAGGCAGTCAAGGACAACTGCTGAGGCGGGATCTGAAGATCTGAAACAGACTAAAATAGTTGCGGTCCAGACACTGAGTGAGAGGGTTGGTTCTCTGGATGGGCTCCATCTCTGTAGTATAAGATATGTTGTGTAAAGCTGATTCAACCAGCCCACACCTCTGCTGTATGTGGGAGGGAGCGTAATGAGGGCATCTTCTGTTCACAGGGGGTGAAAGAGAACTGGGAGGGTGAAGGCATTTCTATAGAGACACAGAGAATAAAACAGTCCGGTCTCAAGCCAGGGATTTTCTGGAAAGATACTCAGTATATTAGTTACTACACAAGCTTTACTTACTCTGAGGAATTGACAGTGTGTCTGTGGCCTTCTGGAGAAATGAGTCAGGAGTATTATTTTTTCATCATTCCATTTTTTTTTGAATTGATGGAATAGTTTCTACAGCTGAAAGATGAAACCCGCTCAGCACAGAGGTAACTTTTTAATACAAGCGAAGAGAACAAATACAGATTCTGAGTCTACAAACACACTGAATTATTCATAGGAGTCAATATTATATTACACTGTCTATCTGTGTAATTCATTCCAAACATAAAGCGAATCCACTGTTTGTCAGCCATCCATGATGCCGCTGTCCCTTTGTACCAGTGTGTGTTGTGTATAGAGTAATGAGGGAATCAACAAAAGCAGCACAATTTTTTTTTCCCCTGTCAGAATCAGGTCAGCAGTTTCTTAGGTAAAGAACCTCACACAGCAACCATTAGTTCATTAGTGAATCAACTCCGTGTTTATGACCAAAGAAAAATCCAGTCGTTTCTGAACACTTTATTATGTATAAGCCGTCGCACCAGAGGATTGAAATGTAGGCATTTTCAGCGCAGCCAAGTTTTTGTTTATTTCCTGGGACCTTCTTATTTATTTAAGAGAACATTAGTCAGCAGAACAAAGCCAACAGAGCTAGTAAAGAGCTCCATTAAAGGCTGAGAAAAGCTTTTGTGTTTGATGGATCCACTTGTAAATAATTGAAATAGCTTTGTGTCATAGCATGTATTGCTGATTATATATCAAGGAATCTATCTATCTATCTATCTATCTATCTATCTATCTATCTATCTATCTATCTATCTATCTATCTATCTATCTATCTATCTATCTATCTATCTATCTATCTATCTATTCATTGATAACCATGCAAGAGAGGAGACTCTAACTTCAGTTTAGGCTGTGGTGCCTTCACTGACCTCAAGAAATTGCAAATGACTGAAACTAAATTACATTATTCATACCTTGTCCTTGCACTTCTCTGACTAATTTCTATTGTCATGTACAGCGTCATGACCGTACTGTTTTTACTTCCCACAGGACTACACGCTGACTATGTACTTCCAGCAGTATTGGAGAGATAAGAGGCTGGCCTATGCAGGAATCCCTCTCAACCTGACACTGGACAACAGAGTAGCAGACCAGCTCTGGGTCCCTGACACCTATTTCCTCAATGACAAGAAGTCCTTTGTGCATGGTGTCACCGTCAAGAACCGCATGATTCGACTCCACCCAGATGGCACTGTCCTCTACGGCCTCAGGTAAGCCACATGTTAAAATAAATTCTCAAATATTAGCTGTGTTTATTTTTGTTTTGTTTTTATGTAGTTTGATAGACAGAGAGGAAGCAGAGAGGAAACAACAATACCAAGAGTAGGTTTCCATCTACATGTCACCCAGTGATGAGAAAGTCCACCCTCCACCACCATGTGAATGTGAGGAGTTGATAAATGGCTGGTGCTGCTAATTGGCTGCTGCTGCTAATTTTCCAGTTGGGTGCCATTACTGTAATTGTCTGAATACTTTACAGGTCCCATATCTTACATTTTCCCATCTGTTATTTGAACTGTTGATCTGTAAGAAGATATATTTGTAGTTTTTAGAACCAAAAACCATCTCAGTGTAGTTTGACATCTCCTCTCTCTGGCTTCTTCTCTGGAGCTCTAGTAACAACAGGTCGGTGACTCTAGCAGCACCCTCCTTACAAGTGAAGCACAAGCAGATGTCCGCCCAACTTAAACACAGGGTTTCCCTTGCCTATCTAAGGCAGAGTAATTTTGGCTGCCACCTTGGTTACAGCGTGCCATTCAGCGTCTTGCAAAAACCCAAGTTTGAAAGGCGAAGGAAGCCCGTATGTGGAAAGACGTTGCCTCCGAGATGTAGAATGTGTATTATAGAAGAGAAACACACATTTCAGAACCTCTGACTTGTATCATCAGAATGGACATGTTCTGTGATTTTCAGCCTCCTTTCATATTTAATACAGCAGGGACAATACCTGCTCTTCTCAGTTGTCTCCCACCCCTCCTGTAAAGGGTATAGGGTAAATATAATCATAACAGGCTGAAAATCACATAGGACATGTCTGTTCTGATGATACAGGTCAGAAGTGTAAAGCCCAA
>OMNW01023032.1:61001-72816 GCA_900303245.1 Selene dorsalis
GGGGGGGTCTATGTACAGTGCGTTGGCACACGCAGCTCACAGTGCACCATCTGCACCACTTGGTTGAGCGACTTGCAACGTGTAGGAGTGACACCACCTGTCAGGAGTCCAGTCAGCTTAGAGACACACGCACGCAGGCGCCTGACAGAGCCCAACATCCTGTAACAAAAAAACAAAAAAAACACACTATTAATGTACTCCTCAGCCTCCTAACGAGTGTGAAGGCTTGAAATATTAACTACACTTGAATTGACACCATGTTCCTTTGAATTTGTTGTTCAGTTTGTCACCAAAAACAACCACTTCTCAGGTGACTTTATTTATACCTGTAGGGAGATTTGTTTGACTTCTGCTCTATTTTTATCTGCAAGTTCAGATTACTGCTTTGTATAAACAGTACTGACTATGACAAGATAAGTTATATTCTCCACCCCCCTCTATTCACCATCTATAAACATTTATTATTACACTTTCTATTGTAGTTTTGCACATGTTTAAGTTTTAAAATGTCTCTTATTAAGGAAATGCATTTGGTTAGCCAAGGATAATGAGTGACTCATATCACTATAGCATTGTTCTTATCATATATTATGATATACATATAGCGACTCAGCACACTACAGCTTATGAAAACAAATTCAAAACATCTTCAGAAAACGTTTTCATCAACTTGACCACACAATTTCACACAACACAATGGATGTGTATCCTGGGGACATTTAAAAGTGATGAACCTTGTTGGGATGTGTAGTTCACTGCACAATGGTGACTTTTGGAGTTAAAATTATTAAATAACAACTGTGTCCCACCAAGTTCATCAGTTTTGTTTTGTTTTTGTTTTGTTTTTTTGTTTGTTTTTCGGTTATTTATTTTTTTTATGTATTCTGACTGCACATCAGTAATTCACCCATCAATTCAATGATGATACATCAATGCTGATGGTCCCTTCACAAGAGGAGGTACAGTTGTTTAAATGTATCAAAAAACACAGCAACAAAAATGTCTTTTCATTGCTACGTTGTAATGTGTGTGTGTCGGACATCCCATACAGACATACATAGTATATGACCATGATATGCATGAAATTTAATGTAAATATATTACATTCGCATTTGGGCCAAAGCTTTGCTGGTTTAGGATGAAATGAAATGCACAGAACAAAAACAGTCTTGTTAAATAATACTGAATATGGTATTAACCTGCTCACTGACCACAAAAATGGAAGAGCTCAGCTGTTTCCCGCTCAGCAAACCTCTGACTCAGAAAGGTTACAACCAGCCTGCACATTCACAAATAAAATTTCCCTTAAAGGCACACAATGAACCTTTAAAGGACAGATCACAAATCTGATGGTGATATAACATTATAGCAGTGACACAGTAACAGTAAAACTAACATCTCAACTAAACCAAGACCATCCAAACCAGTATTGTGTTAACTACATAGATTGAGACTGACATGAATTTTATGATTTTTACAGGCCAGTAAACTCAACACCATGAATTTCTAATGGCTGACTGTTTAACTTTGTCTTAAGACACCAAATTAAACAAATAGTTGCAACAGAGGAGAGGTCATCAGGAAATCATCCACTTGAGACCATTAAATGTCTGAACCAAACTTCATTTCATTGTATCTTATCCTATAACATATTTCAGTTGAGAGAAAAGTGGAAGATGGGCCATCATTGTCAGCATGGTTAAAAATCCACCTGGTGAAACTATGACATTTCACAACCAAAAAGTATCGTAAGAGCTCAGATCAGGCCCCAAAAATCCAACTTGATCCTACTCAAGCTCATCCACATTACCTTCAAGCCCAGAGTACAGTGGAGTAGAGTAAACAGGTTCACCTACTCTGTGTCCAGTTGGACACAGAAAGGCTCTGTTGGATTTTTGATCCCAGAGGCTTGGGCGCCAACAGACAGAAAGAGTGTGGACAAAAGTGGAAAAAAAAAATTCTGGAGTTTTTGTCTCAGGCTTCAAACCAGCACCACTGATGTGAAACAAAGAGTGGTGACTGTGATGCTGCTGGTGGCTCACCCCATAAAACACATACCATATAGACTTAGTCCAAAATGCAGCAGCCCGGGTCCCAATCTGGCTGGTGGCCCCTTACTGCATATGATCTCCCCCCTCTTCCCTGATGTCCTGCCTTTCTAATGGGTATCAACCCATCCAGAGCAACAGATAAAAGGGAAATTGAAATCAAATTGAATATTCACCAAAATAAAGGTCAACTCGACTTTTATGATCATGCTGTGAAAACTACACACACATGCTCACACAGCCCCCACCCCTCTACTCTCACATAGTCATACAGAGCCACACTCCATCACATATGCAAGTGATATTTTCCCTAGTGCCAGCTGGTATAGTTGGTAGAGTGAGAAGATGGAAATATGTGTTTCCTCTTTTTTCTCTTATGCATGTTAGGGAGGATGGCACGTGGCTGGGCTCACTTGAAGCAGAGATGTTAGCCATGTTCATCCCAGTGATGGGAATGTGACTTGGGACTTTGGATACATGAAAGAGTGCATGCAAGTGTGGATGGGTCTGATGGAAACTGTAATGAAAAATAGAGCTTGAACATTAAAGCAAGCGTGGAAGCAATATTGTTTGCAGGTTGACATGTCAATGCCAGAACATTTAAGAACAATATGGCTGTTGCTACCTGTCCTCAATTACAAACTGCTAATGTGACTGACTCCACATTATGTGAGAAAGACCAGTGACTATTTTCTCTTACATGCGGCTGCAGCCATTAGTCAACTGAGAAGCAGTGGGAGGATCAGAGACTTTGAGAGTAGACAAGGGAAAGACCAAAGATAGACATTCAGATAGCACTAGGGATAGTAATAGCAATGACAGAGCAGAGACAGGGAGACAGCATGAGACTGAATTAGCAGACAGGACTGACTGACACTGACGAGGAGCAGAGTGACTCAGAACAGAGAGGGAGGAGGACCAGACCCAGAGGGGAGGGGTCTCACACAGACACAGCACCAGATGGTGAAGATGAACACAAGTCAGTCCATGTTTTTAAATGTGGACGTGGTATTGCATCCATGTCAAGACAAAATGACGATGAGACATTTCGTTAGACATTATGTTAGCTGTCTGCTACCATCTCTTCTGTTAGAGTCGGTTTTGACCCGCGTCTTAAATCAGCTGTAAAAGACACCATCCAGTTTGTTTTTCATCTCTTGGTTACATTGTTAGGCTTCCTTATCCATGAAAATGTTGGTTTTAATATTTTTGGTGTGGGCCCCTGGGACGTTTTTGTCAGTATTCCCCTTGACTTCAATTTAACCTTCCTCTTGTTAGCTTTTTGCTACCATCTCTTGTGTTAGGGTCGGTTTTGACCCTAGTTTTAAATTTGCTGTAAAACACACAAAAAACAATTATCATCCCATTTGTTTCTCATCTCTTGGTTACATTGTTAGGCTTCCTCATCCATGAAAAGGTTGGTTTTGCAACTATGATTTCAGTCTTAACTCTAATTATTGTTCTTATCATTATAACCGGGTCGAAACTGACCCTAACAACACAAATGTCATAATTTTAACCAGAGCATTTTAGAATTTTGTGGAGAAAAAGGTTTTTGTTTATTTTGTTTAAAGAAACCCCGTGAAGGTTGCTTTTGGTTATAAAAGAGACTCATATTAATGTGGATGAATCTACATTACCCACACTTGTTTATGTGTCCATTTTCGATAAATATATCATTTTATCTTTGTAGTTATTTTGATATTATTAATTAGTGGTCGACTCGCCCAGCATTTCCTCGGAAAGACAGTCAAAAAGCCGTGATGCAAAAAAACAAATTTATGTGGTACGTTTATACATTAAAAACCTAAAAACGGGTTGTGCCGACCCTAACACAAGAGGAAGGTTAAGTCCTGCAAAAATAATGATGGGCGAACCACAGACTCCTTAAGTTTGAGATAAGACAAGCAACACTCAGAACCAGGTGAATGGTTGGTGAATGTGTCTAAAGCTGCAGTGCTGCAGGAAGTGTGCACATCGGGGTGCTGATTTTTTTAAAGGTGGTTCACTCCATTCAGGAAACAAAGGAGACATTACCTGAGTTTAATCAGTGCTTCACACAAGTGTGGGATGCAAATAATGGAGTGAAAGGTGAAGATAGTGAAATGCCAGCTGTAGAAACACAGAATGTAAAACCGCAGATTGGTGCAGCCTGTAAATTTGCAGCTACTGATAGGTCAACATTAGACTGGAAAAAACACCCTTAATAACCCAGATTTAGGGTCCCTGCCTTTTCCACCTCCTCCTCCTCTTCTACCACTTCTACCCACATACACAGCCACTAATGACTCATACAGAGGCCAGGGATAGACAGAATCATAAATAATGGTGTCACAAGCAGCAGCTATTCAAATTTCAAACGGTCCACATGAAGAACGGGTCTTGCCAGTTCAGGAAAACAGAATCAATGCTGATAATTTGGTTGATAGTGGTGCAACTATTTCAACAGTTAGAGCAAGAGAAAAAGTGTTTGCACCTACAAATCATTTTATCACCACGATGGCTGTGTCCCACTCTGCAAGCATTATGTTGAAGGCACTGATGTGAGACACTCATTCCTAATATTTAATTAAAGTCCAATAAATGTCATTGGCAGAGATTTGCTCAGTGAGTTGCATGCCTCAACCAACTGTCAACCAGGACTTTTAAGCATCAGAAGCCCCGGGCACTAAGAGGGAAGGTCATCTGGGAAGGTCTTCTTCTGCTGAGTCATTATCCTGATGCAACTCTGAATGTACAGGCCTGATGTGTGCTGAGGAGATAGTGATTGGTTGGTGATTACATGTCCTCATTTACTGGGAATTCTGACCAACTATTTCCTCTGAAATTATTTCTGTACTTTGTATTGTTTCTTTGCAAAACTGTAACAGCTACGGTCTTAAGAAACATAAAGGGATGTTAACATCCAGGTGAGAGCGCATAAAATGTCTCTTTAGTTAGCACAGGGGGCTTCTGCTATAGGAGGGAGGTTTTTGACTTGGGGGAGAAGGTGCATGTGATTTGTGACCTCCATTGTGAACTCCTTCATCACATCACATCATTGCTGTTTCAGGTGTTTCATAATTCCTCATAGGGTTTGCCTTTAAGATGGAACTTGTGGATCATATGGTGAATATGGTCTAGACATCATCTGTTTTACTCATGTATACATTACCCAGAATCCTCGCTAATATTTTAATTCATTTGAATTTGTAAAATTGTAAATGCAAGAAGTTCAGGAGGAGGGTCCTTGTTCAACTGACTATATGAGAGGTGTTGTACTGTTAGTATTAATCTCATATGATCAATAGGAACACAAGCTGTAAACAAGTCTGTATTGATAAATGTATGGCTTAAGTTTTATGACCAATATGACATATGTATCATTGATTCCTCTGTTCTCCTTAATCAACTGAGCAGAAATGTGACATCACAACCCCAAACTCATTTCTGTCGCTGCGCCTGTTTGTTCGCTCTCGTGTTAATGTTGTGTTTGGTGCAGTGTGGGATGAATGGATCAGAGAATTTAGCTGCGTGATATGTAAGAGCTGCAATAACTCAATCTGCAAATTATAGCTGATTTATAGTGCTGCACTCTAGATAAATGAACAGCAGCACACAAGTACCACATTCTAGGACCCCTCTCTTTCTCTGCCATTAGCACAAAATCTGAATCCTCCAACCTCCAGTCCTCTGGGCTCTGATTAAATGTCTTTGTTCTGGTGACAGATGAGATTAATCAAACCCCTGCAACAGACAGCACACATACACCCTCATGTGTCTACTCCATATATAAAGTTGCATCGCCAAACTGTATCATGGAAAGCATTTGCTGCTTGGCAATATGTCGCAGAGACATCGGCATTTAATCCAAAACGCCCAGCAGACAATGTTTGAATGAATCCAAGGCGAGCGCCCGGCCATTCTGCAGAAAGCCTTCGTTAACTACAACCTTTATTTATTCATGTTGGGCCTTTCAGACTGCAAATATTTGATCCAATGTGAAAAACTATACTGATATTCAAAAATAGCTACACCTATTTTCATGTTTGTGTGTGTGTATAACAAAGAGACACAATTTAAGTAATGTAAGAGAAGAGAAGTAACATAACAATAACATCAGAGAGTCGTCTATTTCTCCTCCTGACAGTCTGCAAGAGGGAGAAAAGGCAATGAGCACATTCATATAAGAAACAACTATAAGTCACTTGACTATTGCATCTTTTGTTGTTTTAACTGTTTGTTGAGCCTGATGCAGGGCTTTAGTCTAAGCTACAGAGAAACTTTGCTTTGTGAGCAGCGCTGTAGCCCACATATACAGCACTGCTCAAAAAATAAAGGATGACTGGTAGATCAGATTCACAACAAATTAGACACAGTCAACATTTGTAATTCACCACATGTCACGTGTCGGCTTATACATAAATTATTCAGAAATCATTTTTCTGAGAGACAGTTTGTGTCTTACAAGTCAAGTCAGGTTGGATGTTCATGAGCGTAAGGCAAATATACGTGCAAAAACCCTGTTTTAAATCTCTAATGCAGCTAAATTAGCTGAATTAGCTACTGTCACAGAATTAGCAATACAGTACAACCATTTCCTTACGAAGTGTAGACATCTTTCCTTCTCGTGTGTTGCAAGCAAAACTTGGTTTGAGGGTAATTGTAGCTGTAGCCAGCCGTACTTGTTCAATATCTAAGTCTGTGCACTAAAAGATTGTCTGAATTATCAATATGATTGGCTGGTTACAGGCAGTAAGAGTTAAGGGGGGACAAAAAACAAACAGCTTAACCTGATTTTATTCCTGTCATGGTTTTGTTTTTTGTGTGTGTGTGTGTGTGTGTGTGTGTGTGTGTTGTCTGGGCACAGCTGTTTCCCCACCAGATTTTTCGACACACCTGCAGCTCATCCTTGCTAATTGCCACCCCCACCACCTGCAGCTCAAAGACCGTTCTCCCTCCACTCTCCACCAGTTCAGTTTGTAAATCCACTCATGCCCTGCCATCGTCCCCCGTCCTGGTTTCCCCTCTTGGTTCGTGCCCGTAGCTCCATGTTTCACGTGCCCCTGGCCTCACCCAGCCCTACTTCCTCTCCTCTATCCTTAATTTTCAGTTTTAAATCTGATCTGCTGTTGGTGTCACGGTTTTTGTCTCGGGTCCCTTGTTTAAGTTCCTGTTTTATTTTGAAGTTCATTGTCTTGTCTTCCTGTGTGCTCCATCCTGTGTTTTCCTCATGTGTCTCACCTGTGTCTCGTTTCTTCCTGTCCTTAACCTCAGTGTTTTCCCATTGTCTTTGTCAGATCGTCTGTTGTCCAAGCTCTGTGTTTTACGCCCATGTTCCTGCTTCATGAGTGAGTTCCTGTGTTTTTCAAATAAATTCTTCTTTTCCACCATACCTGTTCTTGTCTGCGGTCTGCATTCTTGGGTCCAGTTACTTATTTAGTTAGGTTATTGAAAACCTGACAGTTGGTTTCACCTTAACAATTTCAGTCCCTAAAGTTTAATCACTAGCATTTAAAAAAAAAAGTGCTCTAAGAGGGCGTTATTTGGCCTCCATAACTTTGAGATTTTCATGTGGGCCATGAGTTGGAGACGACTGCGAACCCCTGCTCTATTTTTTTTTCTTAATAGCACAGAGTTATGGTTGATATTAATTTTCAAGACTCTTGCACAGCCTCAGCAAACAAACACCATGAGCTGATGGAGAGGAAATAATGTCCAAAAAGGGGCCACTCTCTCATTTCTAAAATGTAGTGAGCGTCATTAACAAAGAGATCCATGCTGCCAAACACATCATTAAGCCTCTTGGTGCAAACTATGATTTAAACACAAAACAAGCCTTGAAAAATGTCAACCAATTACAGCAGGATGACAATGAAGCTGCAATAAAGTTGCCACATCAAAGCAAGCGCGCAGTATATTCAGACATGACAAGTTTCAGAGAAACAAAAGGCTTCCTGTCTGACAAAACCCCCTGAGGATGCTGGACAGTAAACCCTCCTTGAAAAATGCTGCTTTGAGGATTTGACTGTATAATTAGGGTTTTTACAGGGAAACTGACAGATGGGTGGGTGAGAGAGTGTCACTCTTAAAAAAAAAATCATCAGGCATTACAGATTTGTTCAGTAATTGGCATGTAAATCAGGGATCAGATGGTACAAGACTAGTAAAAAACAGAGCACTCCCTTAAGGGAATCTTGAAGGAGGACGGTGAATCAACTGAGATGATGTTTTCAAATAAGAACATCACACTATAGATTAAGGAATAAGTTAATTATACTGTTGGTATAAAGAAGTTATGATTCTCCATGTCCTCAGACAATGATCCTCAGTGTGTGTGTGTGTGTGTGCGTGCAATGAGAGCAATAAAGGAAACAAATCAGCAACTAAGTTGGGCTTCTTGGGGAAACTATGAGGAAGATAATTAGACTGAGGCAATAATACATTTCTGGATGTGATGAGACGGTTTGAATATCTGTAGATTCAGAAGTGATAATTAATCTAAAGGAGTGATATTAAAGCTGGAGGCAGGAGCAACAACAGCAGCTGCAGTGTGAGTAATCCCCGTAGAGCAGGTGGACCAATAACCAGGAGCCAAGGTTGCCGACACAAATTGGATCTCGAGGTTCATCAAGGAAGCTCTTCATCACCAGCAGAGTGTGAGCTCTCCACAAAGAAGATGTATGATGCTGATATCATCACAGGCAGCCTCATCCTGCACGTCCGATGATACATTGGGGAGCATTTTCAGAAAATCTGTCCTGTGTGAAAATCCAAGCACATGGTGTAAAATGTTTCCAAATAGTTCAAAACCACCTCTTCAGATGAGTCACCCATCGTTCTGTTTATCTCAGGAGGAAGCTGAAATTCCTCCATCATAGGCAAAGGACAATTATATCCAAAGGGAGCAGCTTTGATGGCTCATTTTATACATGGCTATTTCCTGTTGAAACAGTTTAGTGCACACACTCAACTGTTCCAGAAACATTAGATATCAGACTGGCTACTGTTCCTCAGAGATTGTGATGCCACGGTGTCAGTAACACACCTGCTCTTATCAAAACAACAATAGATGGCACTGGGTGGCATCATGAAATACCATGGCATCATGAGAGTTGTAGTCCACCATTGCTGCAAGTCTCTTCAGTGGTTCTGGACATCAAACAGACCCAGGGATTACAACCTATAAACACTGAATAAAGTACTTTCACATTTAAAATCAGTGTTTCACCGATGCTATATGAGGAAGGAGGGCAGGGAGCTGAGATTCCTTTGTTCTGATTGTTTCTGTGAAAACTTCTGTATCAAAAGGTTTTCACTGGCAGCTGGATGGTCCACAGAGAGTGGACCATTCAGCTATTGGAAGAAAACTGGTGAACGAATAAAGTCCTTTCAATCAGTGACTCATTGATGCACTGCAGCAGACAGAGGCCGGGACATCTCCCGCACACACAACACAACTCAAAAATATATAACCTACTTATTTTTTTAGACATTTTATTGTGGAACAGTTAGGTTATAACTCTAAATGTCTATCTCTAAAAGACTTCATCCAGAGTCTGTGTCTCCTGTCCCACCGCAGCCAGGACAGACATCAGACATTACATAGATGATGTTCAGTGGCAGCCCAGGACACTGTGCTTCAAACACTCACAGCTCACAGCAGCCTCATGAATGAAACTGTTTGAAGCAACCTAAACTCTATTTTTGGTCACTTGATGTTTTCACAGAATATTTGCTTTAATATTAGATACTTTCTCATTCTCTTTCACAGACTAATTTGTTTCATAATCACATGTGAAATTCATGTCATGATTGTATACTGACATAACACACAACATTTATCCTGTAACATGTAGTAGTGAGTAGAAAATCTATTTAAAGAAGGTCCAATTAAAAAAAAAAAACACACACCCATGATACAATCCTGCCCTCTCATTAGCACGGCCTCCAACATGACAAGACAATAAACAATTCAGTCAAATGTGCAGAAGATTCCCAGCATCAGTGTCACTGGTTACAGCTAACCCCCTGAACTCATCACTTCTATTAGCACACCTCAGCCGGCTGTTGGAGCACCTGCTCACCAGCTGGGTTATAGTGTGTCCAGATGGTTCTGCTGCATTTGTACTCAGATATATGGTCCTTTGTAATTATGAGAAATTATTCTGATCAATCTGTCATATCAGTTTGCACAATGATACAATGCAAAACATTTCATTATGCAACATTCTTTTATTTTTTTCCTGAATTACCCAAGATCCTTTATGATTATAATATAATTGCTGTTACTAGTTAATTGCTAATCATTCATGTATTAAACCAATCAAGTTACCATGATGCCCTTTGATCCTATCAAATATAACTCTGGGGGAGGTTGTGGCTTCAGATCTGCAGCAGATTCTCTTCCATTAGGCTGTTTCCCCAACATCCTGATCTTACAAATTAACGTTAAAGGTCCAGTGTTTAAAATGGGAAGGAAACCGTGACATCAAGCGATCTGATTCTAGATTGCAGCGCTCACCCCTCCTGTCTGCAAAGTGACGGTGGCCTCCAAGGACCAAAAACTTCTGCGGAAATGGTGTCTTCCACGCCTGAGACGACTGGGAGTAGTACAGGTGAAGATATAAACCATATTCCGATATGTTATAGGTTATCAGTGAGAGGTTAGGAGTGTTTCACTGATCAAACGTGATCAAAAAGCTTATTCCTTAACATGATTCACAAAGGTTTGAAGTCTCAGCCCAGGCCTGAAGCTCTTTTGGTCTCAGAAGATGCTTGAAATTGTTTAAACACAGTGCGTGCAGTTAAGAATCCATGGATGGATATGTTCCCTTGTTAATTATTAGTTGGGGTTCTGAGTACTCACAATCACCTGCACTTAAAACATCTCTGTGTCCATAAATAGTGAATGTGGTTCAGAGCAGAGGAATCTAAGTCACCTCGGCAATAATTAATAAATAAAAGCCTGATTTGAAAAGAAGTGTTTTGGTAAATAAAATATAGCTAGGAAACACACAAGTTGAATGGAATGATACTGGGCCAGACTGATACACCTCAACAACTACTGAACATGGCCACAATTCCAGTTCGACACACACACACACGCTCAGAGATGCAGTGATTCCATGAGTCTCAGTGGAGGAGATAAATCCACTGTTAGCTCTGGGACACGCTCACCCTTCACACAGTACTTGAGAAAATAGGAAGTGTGGTGTTTTTTTTGTTTGTTTATTTGTTTTTATGTGTTTGTTGTTTTCGACCTGGTAAATTTAAGAACTATGGAAAAGATAAGGAACTATCAGGTGAAACACAATGAAAAAACAGATAAGCAAACATCAAAACAAGTCCCATTTTCTCAGGTAGTAGCTCAATCTAAAATGCAATATAAACTTGAATTTTACCATGTCTGCATTAAGACAGTCGAGAGTCTGTTTGAGGTGAGGTCATTTACAACTTATCCTTTGGAAATAAAGACAGAGAACTTAGAATCGTAGCTTTGTGGCCTTCACATACCCATCAATGCAGATGTAGAGTCAGAGCTTGACTCCTTCTTAAGAGTCATTTGTTTGGAACCACACCTAATGTGGCGGAGGCTTCACACAAATATGCAATGGATTTTCACATTGTGATGTTTGTTTGTTGTACCTAAGATTGGGACTCTCGCGTGCTGCAGCAGTTGTTTTATCAGCCCACAGTGAAAAACATGCTCATTATACTGAAAAATTGAAGCTGAAGTGAAATCATGTGGAATTAAAAAGCAACTGTGCAATGCAGCAAAAGTGTTT
>OMNW01023033.1:14153-29438 GCA_900303245.1 Selene dorsalis
GGAGGGAGGGGGAAATTAAGCAATGTTCACAGAGTCATTCTCATACAATAACTCACCATTAACCTAAGCACTAAAAAGGCTTGCTGTCTCTCTCTGTTATGTGTGCCTTTAATTGATTCTCCTATTCCCTTTGCGGTCCGGTGAAGGAAAAGAGAAAAAGACGGCAGGGGGAAACTTGCAGATGAGGCACGATTTGTTTCCCTCTTCCTTTCTCTTTGTCAGACTGTTTTAACCGGCTGCAGCGTCTGTGTATCGGCCGACTGGAAAGCGGACACGTCGTCTAATCCCTCTCAAGCTGGAAGCATCTGAAACCTACTCATGAAGTTTATGCATCTGCAATTAAGAAAAAGAAGGATAGGTATGAAACTGAGTCTGAAGGTAAGAAAAAAAAAAAAGATTAGAGTTTAATCCAGAAGTATCCATGACTGCTGCTCATCCAGCCACTGAGGTTAACGCAGGAAACAAAAAAAAAAAACAAACAGCACTGTGATGAGGTTTGCTCAAGACGCATGACTGAGATCCCATCCTCTAAATTAACATACACATATGCAAATGAGCTGTTAATTAATTGCAAAACGTATTTTTGATTAAATACTCCAAACGTCATGATTCTAATCTTGACCGGGAATGGGAAAAGGAAAAAAAAAAGTTTTTAATTAATTTTGCCAGTTAAACCTCATCAACACTTTGAATAGAGAGTAATTAGGACGCCGCCCTCTCGTCTTATTTCTCAACAGCGAAATCAAAAATCAGCCTTTGTTATCGCATTTGTAATGCAACCAGTGTGTAAGATGTGGCCGCGATAAATGAGCAGGATCCTGATTTTCAGACGCAATATGAAATAATGCCGCTAATTGGTAGATATTCTAATATTGATTAAATTAGATGGAAAACACTCCTTTCATTAAGGCACTTCGATACAGCCTAATTCTGATCATCTTCTCTGTGTCTGTGCCAATTAAAACGGCTTTGTGGAAGTTTTTCCAACTGTCGGGCAGGAGAAGGCTAAATGAAATTAGGCCTGTAGTCTGCAGCGAGCGGGAGCGCCGTCTCCCTCCAACACTGTTTACCAAGGACTGTGTTTGTGTGGGAAGTCACGGTTAATGATGTATTCATCCTCTCTGGCTGTGGAACTCCATGCCCAACTCAACGTGTATTGTGCTCAATTATCTGAAGAGGGAGAGCTGATAATGAAAACTAACATGAAGCCCCTGAGTGGATCAAGATGTGCGTGTGTGTGTGTGTGTGTGTGTGTGTGTGAGAGAGAGAAAGGCAGAGAGGGAGTGGGGTGTGAGCTGGCATGACTGTATCCCTCCTCTTTCATCATGCCCAAGCAGAAGCCACAGCTCCTCACAGTTTTTCAAATGAACCTTTCACAGCCTCCAAAAAACTTTCACCCTCCCATCTCATCCAGCTCCACCAAAGCAGCCGTCCACTTAAGAGTATAAGGAGGCTTACTGGGGGATAAGACCCTGCGAGGTGCTCGAGGTGAGATAACCAATTACCCATGATCACTTTTGACTCTTCTAATCTCCCCGCTGTATCGGCAGGATTTAGCCGCGGCAGCACCTGTGAAACCCGGCCATCTCCAATCTGCTGTCGTCCGCCTTTGTTATTCTAATGTCAGCCACTTGACTCATGCACTTCAGTCAAAGAGGATAAGTACCTGCTGAGTGTGTGTGAGTGTGTGCATGAATGTGTGTGTGTGTGTGTGTGCATGTGTGCGTGTGAGAGAGTGTGTTGGGGCGGGAGGGTAGCTGAGGGAACTGACCCGGTGACCCCACCAAAACAGACAGCGTTGATTGATAAGTGGGATCGGTTGGATCCGAGACTCTCTGGGTTTCATCAGGTTGTTCTCTTGGAGCAGCTGATGTCTTTCCCATGGAAACGGAGCGACACACATGGAGATTATGAAAGCCACATGTGACTGCGGTGTCACTGCAGCACAAACTTGTTTTCCAAAGTGTGTGATGAAGAGCACTCCTTCACAGTTGAGAGTCCAACATTTCTCTCAACCCAACGTGTAAAGTGAAAGGAGGAGCGGCGGGAAGCTTCATCATCAGGCGGACGCTGTCAAATGATTGGTCCCAAACAAACATGCTGATCCAATCAAGCCTCGAGGTGAAGTCGTCCAAACCGCAATCTATACGATTTATCATTACTCACTTCTTTTCACTGAATTCATCGGCCTCAGCTGCTGCACACTGGCTGTCAATCATAACGCCTGAGGTCATTGAGGTCAGCAGATGCATTTGATTTGTGGATGCGAAAAGGTCTTGGGCAACACTGGCTCTGACAACAAGTTATGCAGTTTGTCTCAAAGTGCTAATGAATGGAGGCAGCAAACTTTGAAATCTGTGATTTAGATTCACATCAGTGCAATAAAATACATGGAGAGACATTTATTGAAGAGCCAAGGCCAATTTAGTAAATCACTGTTATTTCAGTGTGGGATTTGTAGATACATTTTCCCATACGAATGATGTAATATAGGATAAATTCCCATTTACAGGAGGGATGCTGACATAACAGGTATGAGGCAATTTATTGTCACACACATCCACTGGATCAGTTTATAATATGAATATGAATAAACAAAAGGTAAAATTATTAGCCCATGCATGGCTGATTGACTCAATCAATCAAGTTTATTTATACAGAGGTTTCATACAATTAATGGGATATTCCAGCATAAGTTTAAATCATGGTCTAACACACTGTGAGACTGAGAAGAACACCCCCTAGAGAGATCAAGTTTTCTGACCACAAACTTCTCCAGTTGTATCAACTTTCTGTCTTCACTGTCTGTTTCTAACAATAACTACCGAGTGTTGACAGGGAAATGAACGGAGTTGAGTTGCTCAAACTATCACAGTCAGCAAAGTGTGCCTGCATTTTTGGATTAAACTGGACTCCTTACTCTTCTACTGCATTCGGTAATCGACTTGTTAGGGCTTCCACATTAGTAGGAAATTTGATCTCTCCAGGGGGTGTTCTACTCTGTCTCACGGTGCGTTAGACCATGAGTTAAACTTACATGGGAATATCCCTTTAAGAGTAATTATAAGTGCTTAACACTGATGAGCAAAAACCAAAAGACAAGCAAGTACCCAATGGCAATGGACTGTCAGCAAATGGAGCAACACCTCCAAGACCGAGGAGATGGTGACTGACTTTCAGAGGTCCAGGCCTTCCCCCTTCACTCAGTCACCATATAATGGTTGGTGCAGACTTATAAACACCCAGGCCTCCACCCGGGCTGTCCCTGAACAAGGATGGCATCTACCAGAAGGAGCAGAGCCGGCTCTTTTTACTCATGATGCTTAGATTCTTGGATATTTTATCCGTCAGTGGTGGCCAGTGAAATGTTAATGCTGCAGTCTGCTGGACCAGCAACAAGTCTGACCTGAACACAAGGAAACTGGACAAGCTGGTTACAAAAAGTTGGTGCTGTTGTTAGCAGGAGTGTGGACTCACTCAGGACTGCTGTTGAGACACATGCATGCACATGAGATTAGGACATTTTTGACAACACCAACCGACCTCTCCACAACACTGTGGAAGGTCAGAGAAGCAGCTACGCATTAAGATATAATTATTACTAATAAGCTGCTGGGCATTATCACTTCCCCTCAGGCATAAATAAAGTATATATCTATACAATCTAGTTCATGACCTAGGTCTCAGTATTTTTAGGTCCTGGTTATGGCCTTGGTGCTGTATATTATTACCATCAACTTTGGTAACAGTGGCATGATGAACCGTCCATTGACAACATTAAAGAGGCGCTACAAGTACAGTATCTTCTGTGGCTTCTTACCAACCTTTAACAAATGTCAAGTGGCACATGCAGATGAGGGATACCTTCATGTCTCCTGTACATCAGGGCATTCAGGAAACTTGGTGAGAATACCAGAGGTTTCAGAGAGGGCAGCGGGTACAAGAGAGAGCTTCATGTACTGATGGAGGCGAACATTTCCAACACCTGGCTCTGGATTTATGGAGAGAAGTGGCAGACATGCTTCTAGAAAGGCCAGACGGTCGGCCACATGAGGAGGAGGATTTAATATCACATGATTCTAAAGATTATAGTAAGTTGTCACAGTCAGTATAGAGAAAGATCTGAGCTGCAAACACCATTGAGCTGAGGCAGGCTCTCAGGAGACATTTGTTTTCTGACAAAAAAAAGTCACCAAATAGAGCTGCAGCAAGAAAAGAAGAACTTTATTTGGAGGTAAAAGGTAAAATCACATAAATTAGAATCACCTCCTCGTGTTCAGATTCAATCTCTGTTCATCCAGTCATATGTGAAATTTAGCTGTGTGAAGTCTTAAGTTAGAGTTAAAGTATTTTCTTCACCTGACCACCACAATCTAATATGTTTGTTAGTGAGTCAAAGAAAGTCTGCGCCAAAGTTGAAGAAGTTTCTTCAAGGTGTTACAGAGATATTGTGCTCAGAAGGCCAAACACCTCATCTGCCATTTTCCCATCCAGTGTCCAGGGTTATACACTTGTGCTTGTCTGGGCACCCACGTACGTGTTGATTTAAATATCAGGTGTGGTCAGGTGCACTGTTCATTATCCTGGACGGTTTGAGTGGAAAGTGAGTGTGCGGTTTACCAATAGAAATCTGGTCTGAAGTCAGTGGTGCATTATTTCACTGTTATTTCCCAGAGCTGCTGCCTGTATCAGAACTGGGCTCACTGATCCAAAATGGATGTTTGTGCCAAATTTGAAGATGGTCAAGGTGTTACTGAGATGTGTTTGTGTAGCGCTGGCTGTTGCTGTTGCAGACATAAAAAATTCAGAGTGAATGATCCAGATCTGTCCCGAAATGTTCCGGGCTTCATCTCCAGCCTGTCACCCATGCCTCTATCGAGTTTGGTGTGAATCGGTTCTTCGCTTTTGAAGTTTATTTGTTGAGGTAATAACAGCTCTGACTACAAAAGACCCAACTTTCTATCCTTTAACTTTCCCCATTAAAGCACGGTTGCCTCTCAGTACCAGCCTTGGCTCTCGTTGTGTCCAGTGGTCTGCTCTGCAGTGACAACAAAATCACACATCACCTCTTTAAAGCAGAGTCTGGATTCAGAGGTCCCACAGAGACGCTCTCTGCCCATTTTCCCACCACATACCCTTCCACCAGAATTTCCAAGCCAGACAGGATAATTTGACATGCTCTAAGACGACACTGCTGCTCTCCCCTCCACCTCGCTCGTCCTCCCTCTCTCCCTTCCTATCTCGAGCCGGGTGCGGAGTTAGCACAAACGAGAGACACTTTGAAAAATAAGCTGCTCATTTGGGACTGAGTGGATTCATATGGTTGGCTGGTGCTCAAAGGCACAATGAAAAGGGGGTGGTTGGGTCAGCTTATTATTTCAGTGGATACAAGGCACTGATGTTTTTCCTCATTTGGCATTTTCTCAGTCAAAAAGCCTCGGCCACCAGGATGTGGGCCAGTAGCCACAGTCTTATTTGTTCATCTCCATGGCCAAAGTCTTCATTTGGTAGGCTGAAGGTTAGACCTGCCTCAGCTTTATGAAAAGCTGGTCGAACTGGACCATTATGTGAGAGAGAGGAGAACCAAAGAATTAATCTCCTGTAATTGAACCAAGTAAAAAAAAAACGTTAGGGAATTTGAAGTTCAAAGTAAAATGCATTTGGCTGTCCTACCTCAAAAGTCACAGTACGTCACTTTTGAAGGAGGAAAATGATGCATTTCTCTCACAGATGAAATGCTGATTTACACATAATAAAACATCATTGCTCAGCGCTATGAATTCAAAGGATGTGTTACTCACAACCTGTGCTACGCCCAGTGCTTTAAACACACTACATTTTAAACCTGCTGCTTTTGCCACAGCAAAAAAATAAAATGGGTCAGTTTTCTGTCATAAATAAATGAATGAATAAATAGATTCAGTAAATAAGACTGCGTGACTGAGGGGAGTCTACTTTTTAAAAAAGGATCTCTCTGCTGGTTGACCTTCTTTTTCTCAGACTTGACTTTTGTTCATTTATTTATTAATCCATCTGTCCATCCTCTAACATTACCCTGGTTTAGATTAGATGTTTGTTTTTTGATAATAAATCACTACCATCTGATTGTTACCAAGCAGAAGTGAAGGGAACAGCAGCATCCTGATACAGTCTTTTAATCTAGGGACAAATTACATTTTCAAAACATGTCATCTTGATCAGTGGTGGTGAGGTATTCTTGACTCTTTGTATGTCAGCCATGGACTGTAGTTGTACAGTCAACAGTATGCGTTTTTTTGTATGAGCACCTGCAGGCTGACCTACACACCTTCAGCCTCCGAACTCAGCTCAGCCGTGAAACCTCAAATCGAGTGTTTTTAGTGTATTTCAGGGGACGTGTGTGACACAGGAAAGGGTTTACACACGTCTCGTGGTAGCAGGGCTTGGCCGGGAGCCTCACAGGCAAACTAGACCACATCAGTGCAAACGCTGCACTGCAACACCTGCATCATAGAGAGCCAGACACAGCATTAAATAACAGAAATAGTAAGCGTGCTATTTAGCTCGACCTCTCAGGCCACAGGTTCAACCGTCTGTGTGCTGAATGAGCGTTCTCTGTCACGGTGAGGTGAGAGCTCCTTATCTAACACGTAGGATTTACACCACACCACTGACACTGGGAAAGCATTACTTCTCAAATGTCTATGTGGTTCATTATGGAGTGAAAACCTGTGCAGAGCTAAAGCTTAACTACAGTATGGTATGTGCTGCAAGTGCTTGCTAAGAACAGACACATTTTCAGTTGGCTCATGTATCCTGTGTGTGTGTGTGTGTGTGTGTTTACAGTACAGTGTGTCTGTCTTTCTTGGGGATTTCCTGAGCTTGGTGAGGTGTGAACATGTCTTAGCTCAAGGCATCACATGCAAACGCCTCTTACATCTCAGCCTCTGCTGGCCTGAGCACACACAGCCACTCTGACTGTGTTCCAGCATCAGCTCCCATAGGACGAGAGCTCATTTAAAGAAATGGCATCCAGTCTTTCAGAACAGCATCGTGTGCATGCAGATGAAAAACGAAGCAAACAAACAAAAAAAACAAAAAAAAAAAACACACTGGCATAATTAAGGACTCGATATTCTAACTTAACAAATTACCCAGTCAGATTTTGCAAATATAGGAATCAAAATTATTAACAAGGATTAATGATGGACTTGAATTTGATGACAGGAAGCGTAACAGATGTATAGTTTGTCACCTCACTTTGCATTTTGATAATATAAACTAATTATTACCGTAAATCAGGGCAGTGAAACAATTGATTATGTACTTAATGTTAGGGATCAATCCATTGTTACTGTGCCTTTTATATGGATTTAGTGGTTTAGTGCTTTGAAAATCAGAAATGGTACTTTTCCACAAGGTTTGATGGATAATAGAGATAAATTATTTTGTAATTGTGACTCTGGTTTTGTTTAAAGGACACAAGCTCACAGAGAGAGAGAGATGATGCTCACAGATTAGTTAAATGTTAGCCAGACCATTTATATTAAATAAAAACATCAAACCTAAGACCAATGTTTCAACAATCATTAGCAGCCATCTTAAAAAAGGTAAACTAAGTGAATTTGTCTGAAACAAACAACAACAATAACAAAAAGATCTACTTGCATTATATCAAATGCTGAGATGACACAGTTCAAAGTTGCTTGAATACACACTTCAAAGTTGCTTGAATACGCAGTTTTTTTCCCCTCCAAATCCAATGAAGGCCAACAAGGCCGCAACATCACAAGATCCAGGTTAATGTTTTGCGCTCTGTATGTATGTTGTCCTTCTTTGGTCCTCTGACGTACGCGTGTGTGTGTATGAAAGCACGTCCGCCGTCCACGTGCAAATCAGCCGCTGCACAGGTCCGTGCTGGAATGTGATTAAAGCTTCGACAGGGCACAGAGCGAAACTGGATCAGAGCCACAACAGCAGACGTCTGTGGTTCTGCTCTGAGACACAGTCGACACCCACAGCCTCCTGCTCGCATCACCGTTCATGATTTTAGTGTTTAGATAGAAGCAAAGTGGAATCTGATCAAAAGACAGTGACCGAGTTATGGTTCAGACTCTGGACCACCTCTGCTCTTCTTTTTTTTCTCACACACTTGCCATCCATCTCTTTCTTTCTCTCTCTATCACTCTGTTTTACTCCGATGCACCTCCCTCCCCTCCACATATGCAAAAAGGCCTGACCACAATAGTCAAGAGTGCACACATGATTAAATGGTACACAGGGACCAGGAGAAATAGCTGTGGTTGGTGGCTTGGATGGAGGCTGTGGGTTGAGGCAGGGGGACAGACTCTGCTTTTAATCACAGAGGGAGATAATGGCTGCCATACGCTGCCGCCACCAACTCTGTTTTTCCCACAATCCAACCCGCCAGGAGAGCTTCTCCATTGGTTGTGGCGACAGTATCCAACAATCCACCTTCTGCCCCTTAAAGCCAGATGAAAATCTGTGCAACAAGTTAACTTAACTCAATGTAACTAAAACAAGTTTAAACAGTATGTTGTCAATGGCATCACAGTGGCCTGGCTAACCTTCTCAGGCTCTTATTAAGGCGGTGGCACAATGTTTTACTGCATCATGCTCACACTTCTATTTACATGCATAATCAAGCTGGACAGCAGCCTGAGGCTAACTCAAGTGCTGATAACAGAATCAGGTCCTCAGCTCTCAACAGGTATCGCAGATGCTTAAATGAATCAGGCTGGATCGCTGACTTTAGTCCCATTCCATATCTATCCCAAATGCCAATATAAAATTACATTACATAACTAAAGCTATTTTATAAGTGTAAGGAGATTGGTGCAGAAGTGCAGATGAAGTGCTCACTGAAGGTTAGAGGTGTTAGAGATGAGTCCACAACAGATTCTTGAAGATGGAGGTCCTTGGTAGCCTGATCCACCATCAGGAACCACAGAGCAGAACTGTCTGGACTGAGACTGCCTTGTGCAGGGATGGTGATGCCAAACCACATTCCTGGGAGAAACACAGTGACTGAGAGGGAGCATGGTTGAATGATTGAGTTCAAGTAGATGCAGCAGAAGCAGAAGGGAGCATTAGAGACTGAATTTGATGCAAGGGGTCATGGTTACAAAGTGGAGGTCAGTGAGTAGCTGAGTGACATGTGACCTCATGCTGATCAAAGATCAGACTGTTGTATCCCTGACCATCGGTAGTGTCTTCACGGTGCATGAAGAGAGGGTCACCAAAATATCACTGAGAGATGATCAATTCATGATTCAAGTTCTTCCCCTTGTGTCTCTGTTTCTCTGCCTTTCTCACAACATATTTTTTTGGTTGTCCATCCATGTGTCTGTCTCATTCTTGTAGACACAGTATCTCAGTAACACCCTGACAGAACTTCTTCAAATTTGCCACAAACATTCTCTCAAACCTTTTTTTGGTGGGTATAGGTCAAAGGTGACCGCCCGAAAAGCTTGTGGGTGTAGGTTCTCAGTAACACCTTGAGAAAATTTCTTCAAATTTGTTGTTAAAAAATACAAAACAACGTTCAAAAATAAACTGATTTTGGTAGGGTCAAAGGTCGAGGTCAGTGTGACAAACATTTAGCTTTAGCATTTAGCTTTAGCAACAGGAACAACATTTCACACAAATGGTTGATACTTGATGTGGCTCTGGATAAACAGAGATGTAACCTGGAACTAGTCTGAGCTGTGGAGGCTGCAGCCACAACAATTCTAGTTTTCTAATGTTAGTGAATGACAGTTGAAGGTTCTGTGAAGCTTAAATCAGCCAGTGTCACAAACTTCAATTATTTATTATCTACATGGCTGTTTCTGTTGAATTGTAATTTAAGTTTGTAGCCATGATGATCTTTGTATAGTAGAAGAACAGTATTGACGGTGGTAAAGAAAACACTGATAACACATATTTTCCGGGCTGTGGTATCCACTGCACTAACAGCACTGTGAGCCTCTTTATCTCCTCATCTCTTCTGTGACACCAGAGTCACCTCAACCTTGTTAGACCGAGAAGTGAATGCACCATTATTCACACTGTTGATTATGCAACAACCGTCAGTTTCCAAGCCTGCTCCAGCACCGACAGCACTCCCCTGGCACTCAATTAACTTATTATGTCTCACTTAATATCCAATAAGAACTTAGAGGCCATTTGTCCCTTTGAAGAACACAGAGTGGTCTGCGGAGTAATGGGATTGCGCTTGGTGAAAGTCAGTGGTTGGTGTGGGAAATGTAATATAGCGGCTCAATATTTGTATTGACTTTTTACAGTATATGCATATACTCAGTAGGTTTGTTTGATAAATGCTATTGTTCTGTTTGGGGGTTATATGAATAAATTGGCAAATTCAGTTCACGCAAGCACAAAAAGACTCTACCCCGTAACAACAGGCTCCACCCACTGAATGTGAACAGTCTGCTTTTTCACAGCAATTCCGCAAACACTGACGGGACTGTATTTAAATCAACATTTTTTCTTCTTTTCTGCCAAAGCTGGATTCATGTGTGGAGGAATTGATTACTCAGCCTGAGCAGGAAACTCCTTCCAAAACCAGTTGATTGACAGCATTACCCTTTAAGATATAGCAAAAGCAACAGATAAAGAGCAGTGCAGTGTTTCAACATCTATTTTCTTGCTCTGTCACAGGTTTCTTGTTTTTTTTGTTGTTGTTGTTTTTTTTTTAATAGCACTGCTATCAGCCCAACCTTGTGCAGCTCTGAACTTAGTTAACTTGTTGTGAAGCTCTGTTCATCATCACTGAATAACAGGAAAGTCTGAGAAATGTGATCTGCATTTATTTAAGAAGGCCTTCACTCAGGTCCTCAGCGTGAGCAGCTGTTTGCAGCATCCTCATCACTTTAGCGCACTGCCATGTCGTTTCCTGTGACCTGGAGATAATCTTTATTCTAGTCTCTTTTTTTCGTGTTAGCAAAACCAATAACAAGACTCAGACTGTGACACATACGTCCTGTGGTTTGGAGAGGTGTGTTTAGAGTTAAGAGTGAGAAAGACATGGGTGAAAGACCTCGGCCATGTAGTGAGGTTAACAGTCAAACAGAGAGAGACACATGATACTGAAGTACAGTCAGAACCTGTTCAAGAAGAATTTTGATATTTCAAACTACTGTGCTCACACCAGAGACAAATGGACACAGAGACACATCGAACCAAATTGCACTGATATCTTCTGTTTTAATCAGCTAAAAGTGGGCCATGGGCCTCTTCAAGTCAGATTAACACAGTTTTATTTCAAACCTTGAACTTGAAAATATTTCTTACCTGTTTCACATTTTCTTCAGGTTTTCTTTGAAGCGGGAGGCATTAAGTTGGCCCGGCTCCACAGCAGTTAACCCAGCACCATTATAAGGGGGCTTAATGAATGACCTCAATTAATCTTTTACTCTTCCTAAGGAGAAAAAGCCTTTTTTGCTATAAATGCACCATTGTGCCTTGAAATAAAATACCACATAATCTGCTGGAGACCAAAATTGTGCTGTGTTAAGACAATAAAAGAATCAAATCACTGAAGTAATTGTGGTGGGTAGTTGTTTATTGTGATTTTTTTTTTCTTATATGTTGTCTATGCCATTTTGTGTTGAGTCACTTTATTCTTGCAGATCAGAAACTTCTGTTTGTAATTAAAAGGTGGCACTACTGCGCACATGTGAACACCTGGGTGTAGATCCATCTGCATTCAGCCATGATGACCGCACACTGTCTGGCTTTACTGTGGCTCAGACTCACAGGCAAGTGTTGGAAAAGATTCATATAAAAACCAGGTTCATTTGGAAAGATGCTCACCTAAGTCCTGTTATACAGTGTGTTGCTCAGGTCAATTCTTATTCCCCTGAGTGTCTATGATGGAGAGCAAAGTTAGCCACACACCCAGACTCACAGTGGACTCTTTGATGGGAACTACAGGTTTAAATAAACAGGAATATCCTTCATGTTTTGTTACACAGCATGGGGCAACATGAGTAACCGTGTGAGTAAAGACAACATCTCCAGCTTGAATCTCCAGCTTAAAACCAGTCACACCTGCTCCAAGACAGATGCATTTTCCTGTGTTCAATGTGTTCACTTCACATGTTCGCTAACCGTCCATGACACCTGACCTCTGTGCACCAGCCAGCCTACAGCACAGCACAGGACAACATTTGTTCAGGTATTGTAAAAGTAAAGTAAGTATGGTGGGAAGTGTACCGGACCTTGGTTGTTATGGTTACAATAATTAAAAGCACAGATTGTTACGGCTTGGCTAGGTTTAGGAAAGGATAGTCCCTTAAGTTAAAATAAGCACTTCTGCAACATTAAACAATCCCCGTCATTGTGGTTACAATGAAAACCATGGGTTCCATGTGGGAATCAAACACTGCTTTCCATTCATCTATCACAACCTCCATCTGATGTGGGCTTTGCCTCTTTATACTACGTCAGCATACTTTTGTCATAATTACTTTGAGCGTGAGGTGATGCCTAGAGACAAAATGTAACTATGGTCATCAGAAAGGTGCTGCACAGATGACCTGTGACCTCATTTTTTACACAAAGACAGTTATTTCCTTCAGTCACCTGAGAAACACTAATTTACACACATCTGGATGAAGCTGGTCTAACTGGTGCTGGTGTTACTGGTCAGTTCATCAGTCCACATCCTCATCCTGATGAGACCTAACTCCCACAGCTTGTAGTTTGAACTTTTTGGTGTGTGCACAGATGAAACAAATGAGGCATCACAGGTTAATTAGTAAACTTTAGAGGTGCTTGTTGGCAGATCCTGTTTTCTTTGGAAAGAGCCAGACCGGCTGTTTATACTTATACTAAATGTAGCACACAGTCATGAGAGTGGTATCTTTACATCTCTCTGAGGAAGAAGATAAATATAATCAAATGCCAGATTGTTGCTACAAGGCTCTGAAAGGAGCTAAATGATCACTGATGTACCAACCCTCTGTCACTCATAAGGTGTAGCGTGCCCTGGACTCTGGTTTTGCATGACGAACAGATTCAGCAAAGGTTTCATTACAGCAGATTATCTGATTGTAGCATTTGAGTTCTCTGCAGTTGCATGCATTAAAAAAAATCAGTTGCATTAACAGATTGCAAACAACAAGTTTTCAGGGGCCACATTTCGTTTGAAGATCATATCTAGGGAACATTGAGATGAGGCCTGTGAACCTGTGGGATGGGGCCTATACAGTGGTCCAGGCAGCTTAATGCATCAGAAACTAAGGAAAAGCCACTGAAAAGAGAAGAGACACTGAAAAGGTGATGAGCCTGTCTAGGAAATACTTGTTTTTCAGTGCTTTCAATGCCAACTTCAAATTTCACCTTTGCTCATTGGCCAAGAGTGTCCCAGCCAGATTCGTCAATTTTTTCCCCAATTCTTTACGAGATGTTTTGCCACCGCGCACGGACTGAAAAAAAGTTTTTGTTTTTTTAATCTTTTTAATGGGATTTTTTAACTTTTATTATCCCATTTTGTCTTTTATGTTTTTTTCCAGTTATTTCATTTTGATTTCTTTTTTATTTTGTGCTTCTGTTTTTTGTTTTTTTTTCTAGTATTGATTTTAGAATTATTAATCATGACTCAGCATGGTGGTTTTTACTTGTATACGTGAATGGTTTGAATAAAACTCAAAAAAAGGAAAAAGAAAAACGTTGTTGTCAGTATTTGTGGCATAAATGTTGTTAAACATATGAAAATGTTCATTCATGTTTTGCCACCGTACAATTGCTTTTTTAGTGGGTTTATCTGACTTTTCAAAAACACGCCACTGATTTTGGTGTATATGAACAGTACAAGGCTTGAAAGCATCTTCATTGATGCTGGCAGATTTTTGCCCACAGAGAAAACTCATAACTGACATGGATCAGAGCACAGCAGCTTTAACATGAAAGTTAACACTGGTGTTGTTACTGTATCATAATTCCACTGAGCACACTAGGCTCAGTCATCATGCGGGTGCTGAAGCTAAAACCGCCGTGTCCTGATGCAGCAGCCTCTACCTCAGAAGCAGCTGCCTCACATTACAGCTCCGCTCGCAGTGGGACGGGCCATGGCGATTGTTTTAACATTGCGTCTCTTGTTTTCATATTGAAAAACCACATCACAGGGAGCGGTTCACCACATACCAAAGCAGGAGTTACAGGTCTTATAACGCTTTAATTTTTACAAGGGAACAACTTTCAAATGGGGGGCATGAAAAGTGGCGGTCCAGGGTTTTGATTTTCGATGGTTAAACGTAGCCTATGCTCTCCGTGTTGTATATCTGGGAGGCTGTTCAAAGCCCTATTACTGCTCCTTATTCAACACTAAACAGCAGCTCAGATTCACTGTTTTACTCTCGTCTGGGAAAAAACCAACTGCTCCTCTTATCTAATGTGATTTATTTTCAGCCATTTATTAAGAGTATCTGACTCAAGGCTTGACGAGGGATAAAACAGTCATGCACAACGTTGGCCCACTCCACATTTGTACGGATGAAATTATATGATGAGCATGATGAATTAAAGGCAGACGGGTGATTTAGAGGGAGACGGCACAGTGGGAGGTGAGCATGTGTGTGAGGCAGCCATTAGATCACAGCCATATCAAACACATTTTGAAGTTTTCATTCTCGTTCAGTCAATCATTTCTCCACATATTTATTTCTTGGAGCCGGGTACCTTTGCACACGTAGGTCTATGCGCAGCGTAATGTACACACACACATGCACGTACTCTGCAGGTTGACTTTCCATTGCAGCATGACTGCCTGGAAGCTCTCGCTCTGGGACAGCCGTATCTCTTTCCTGGCACCGCCATCCTCGGCGCTGTCTGCCAGGCCGGGACTGGCAAAACCCTAAAAAGTTGGGGCCCAATGCATCTTTTACAGTTTACAGGAATGTGTCAGCAGTAATCTCTTGGCGGCCATCTTTGGAAACTCAGACCAGCGCTCTAATGAAAGCATTGTGATGCACTGTGGCAGACAGAGCCCGATCTAATTGTATCTATTTAAAGCAGCTGTTTGCATGGCTCCCTGACTCGGCTGCGGCCTGGATTCATCTCCAGTGACCTCACCGGCCGTGCTGGGTGTCGATTTATTAGAAACTTGCCATCGGTTTTTAAGTAAACAGAGATGACTAAGACGGAGCTTTAATCACCCTTTGTGAGCAGCCCAGAGAGATCGTTTGGTTTCAATTAGGTCAGCACAACTTGGCTCTCCCCTGCTGCTGGATAATCCCCCCCTCGTCCCGGAGTCTTTTACAGCCACTGCCAGCCAGCACT
>OMNW01023034.1:0-17685 GCA_900303245.1 Selene dorsalis
AAACCGGGACCGGAACCCGAACCGGAACCCGAACCCGAACCGGGAGCGGGACTGGGACCGGGACCCGACCCGGAACCGGGATCGGGACCGGGACCAGATCCGGGATCCAGACAGGGACCAGAACAGGGACCGGGAACTGATATGTTCCGACGCTTCCGACAACATCTGCTGTATTTGACTTTACATGGCTTTGAACTCTGGCTAATTTCCTTGAAAAAAAATCAGCGTTGATGCTGACTGACAGTGAGGGGACAAACTGACTTGATGATCTGACAATGGGACAATCACACACTTGATGTGAACGAGCCTAAGCCATATACAGTCTATGGTCTCTGACCGGACCGGACTGGAACTCAGTCATTAACGTGACGGACCAGGCCGGGGACACAGGAGCCCAATTCCCTCCCGCCTCTTAGGCCCCTGACTGAATTCAACTCTTGTGAGACATGATCTCACACACACACACACACACACTGCTCATTATCCCAGTTTCTGTTTCAGTTTTTGTTTTGTTTAGTTTGCTTTTGGGATGTTTCTTAAAGTTATTTGTTTTGATGTGAGGAGTTTTTGTTTTTTTTTCTTAACAATGTCAATTATGTCTCTTGGGAGTTTTATTTTATTTTTTCTACACAACAGCTTACAGCATTTTATCATTAAATAAATATTATCATATTGAAATAAATAGCAACATCTAGACTAAATTAGAGCAGTTCTGTGCTCAGAAAACACTTTAGTAAAATAAAAACTTTCCTCCTTTCCATAGCCACATACTGTGACACTTAGAGGCTGCATGTAGCCTGTTGATGAATTATAGATAATATAAATTACAGCTTCTGCACTTCTCAAATGCAAATGCAAATATAAAATCCAACACAGTTTAAAAGCAAAAATCTTTTAATGTCCTCATTTTTCTGATGAAGACATTGTTGGTGTGTTTTAATTACTACTAAAAATATATTTTATTTTTCATAAGTTTGACGAATAACCAGTTATGACAGAGTGAGACTGAGCACAGCCGTGTAAAAAGTGAAATTAATCTCGCAAAACATGCTACTAGACCGGGAACTTCATGTTATAATTATTCCTGTAATGTCACAGTGATCACAGGTCACCACACAGGAAGAATTAAGAGAGCTGAGGAGCAAAGCCAGATGAGTTTTTTTTAATGATTTTTTTATGATCTATTTTAAAGTTTCACTCTGACATAGACAGCACCTCAACGTGCTGGAGTGCAATCTCCCCTCTGTTCTTACACCTACTTGCTCTGTCACTGAAATGTGAGCTGCACCTGGAACATGTCCTCGAGGAGAGCAACACGCCCTGTGCTGATCACAGCAAAGACTAATAAACCTGTATTACACAGCCCCCCTCCTCCCGATACAGCCATCTTCACCTGGGAGGCAGAGCTGCTAATGTATTCCTGTGCTGCATTCCCTCATGTGTCGCTAACTCCCGCTGAGCAGGGCGTGCTTCATCTGGGCCATAATGGCTGATTTGATTTAAAGAGATCCAATTACCCTCGACAATGGAGTGATTTGATTGTTTACTGACGGAGAAGGGAGAGTGTTATTGAAGCAAAATTGGAGGTAATTGTCTCAGGGAGATGTGGAGAAAGATGAAAGGGCTTGATTGGTTGTGGCGTCCGACTGTCTGAGAATAAAGGATGGTTAATACACAGTTATCAGTGACGGGGTTAAGGTCTCTCAGGTGGGCTGCTGTATGCTCATTGGCAACAAATGCTTTTGGTTATATTATGTTTCTAAACCCTCCTCAGCTTCTGGGATGAATAAACACCAGGCTGACAACAGGCTGCTGGGAAATCTATTTTGAGGTCTGAAGAAAAAAAATAAACTGAAGATATTGTAACTGTTGTCTTAAAGACCCATTGTGAACACTTTATGACATAGATTTCATGATATATTCATGTATTTGAGTGTTTTATGATCATATATAAAATATATATCTGTACTAAAACTTCTTCTCAATGTGCTGATGAGCAGCTAAGTTAGAAATGTTACTAATGGGCTTTACACTGCTACTAAACTATTCAGTGGTAAAAGTAGTGTTTCAGTGTCTCAGTGTCGCGTGATTTGACTCCCAGGGTTAATCTAATCAGCAGTGCATTTCATCATCGACAGGGGGCGCCAGATTCAAAGGAACACCGTTCTGTTTTTAAATCTGTGGGAATATTCCTTTATTGCAAACTTTAAAGTGACATATTTATTGCCTGTGGATATCAGCTCCTTAGATCTCTAACTGAATATAAGAAAATACGCTCAAACCCTGGATATATTTTCAAATATCGATATTGTCATTGAAGGAACATTTTAATGATTTTTTTCTGACTTTTTTTCCACTCACTTTAATCCATATCTTAAAAAAACAAAACAAAAAAAACATCAACATTGTAATGGATTCTGTGTCATGGGCTCAATTGGAAAGCAACAACAAAGAAGATGAAATAGAAAACACTTTCTCCACCTCAAGGGCCAAAAATGCACACACACACTCTGCAGTCACCAATTATCAGCATCCTCATATCCTCATCAAGCAAAAAAAGATACGAATGACCTCATGGCGGCCTGATCGCCGACTGCAAAGTGAGACATGTTGCTTTCAACTTACGAACAAATGAATATATAAATAAATAAATTAAATTAAATGCAGAGGAGAGCACAGACAGATGAAACACAGCAGGTTTAAAGAGGTCAGAAACGGAGGTAAATTGGAAAGTGGGATGCCGTCGCTTCCACCGTTATTAAATATTCTGTCTTTCTGTGTTTGGTGCTTTTCACACCAGTTATATCTTGCCCTCTGTGTCTCTCTTTGATGTCTGCGGTTGACAGGTTTACAGCGTAAACTGCAGGGGAATGGGAGAGAAACAGCGTGAGTAAGAGAAGGGAGGGAGTGAGAAGAAGGAAAGACATTTTTTTTCCCCCAGGTGAGGAACCTGTGGCTTCATTAAAGGTATTCTACTGATGTCTGATGGCAGCTTAAGATCCACCACCAGGAACATGCTGTAATCATGCACACACTCACACTGGGAGAGAAGAGAATAAAGACTTCCTATTGTCATGGATGGGGGGGAAGTTACTGTACAGCTTCTGAATGATGACGAGAACAGTTCTCATAAGTGGAGACATTTTCTTGAATAAAATCATGAGGACAGAGGTGAGCTTGAATCAGAGCCCTATACTGGACAGAGAGATGTGAGACCAAAAGTATCTCGTCATTGCATGACAACGCTTTCATTCCCTCTCCTCTGTTTCTCTTTACTGCTTCGTCTTTCTTTTTTTCATTTCTGTCAGATGTGATTCCAGTCTGGCACACTGGAGCAGAGGACGAAGAATGCCAGAGAGAACAAAGTGTGCTGATAAAAGACATGTCAGACCCCTCATACACGAGGGATTCATCCTGAAGGCGACACAGAAATTTCGTAAAGTGCAGCTCCAGCAGGGACAGAGAGGAGTGTATGTCAGTTTAGTGTGAGGCAGAGGACGTACCTTGTGTTCCAGTGACCAAACATGTTTATCGTTACCATGGAGAAGTCAGCTGATTGCAGGCATGACTAAATATGTAAGAATTAGCACTGGGGAGGGAAACAGGAGCTGAGCAACCTCTACTGATGTAAAACTTTTCATTTTGACTACAATAAGAATGTGATGTAATTTTGCACAACAAGGTGAGTGTGAGTGTGTGTGTGTGTGTTTGTGAATGTGAGAATAAAAGGTTTAGATCAATGGCGAGAAACCATTGAGTTTTCCACACCGTATTTACCCCAACAGAGTCTGACCTCTAAGGAACACACACTCTCTCCTTCTCTCTCTCACACACACACACACATATCTGCAATCATGCAATTAGCTACATCCCCGTGGTGCACTACTTTGGTTTCCACAGTAACACTCCCCCAGCACTGATGTCATCAATGCAAAGGCACAAAGAGCGAGAGACCGCGAGAGGGAGAAAGGAAAGAGAGAGAGAGAGAGAGAGAGAGAGAGAGAGAAAGGGAAAGTGAGGCGTTATGAGCTCACGTCTGAAACGACACAGGAAGGAGACGGAGAGGGAGGTGTGGGTGTGGGATAAATGGATGAGAGGAGGAGAAGGAAGAGAAACAAAGGAGCAGAATGAGACGGAAAAAAAGCGGTATTATAGTCATGTTGTAGACAAGGAGGCGAGCACAACACTGTGGAGTGAAAATGAGGCTTAAGCCAATAAGAAAGGCGGTGAAACAAAAAGGAAGACAAAGAAACGGGAAGAAAAGGAAACAGAGGAGAGGAGAAATCAGAAGCAGATTTCTTACATACTGATTTATTACTTTAATGCTACATATTTTATGCACTGATCCAATGTTATCAGCAGTGCTTTCATTCATATGATGTCTCTGATGTTTTGCAAATGCTTTTGATTTTCATAAAAATGCAAATTCAGGAGCGCTGCCAGTAAACAGTAGTAGATAGTATGTGAACATTTTGTCATCACTACTCTTTTGATCTATGGATTGACAAACAATCAAATGAAATTTGCCTGTAAAAGAATTTTAATAAGCATCTAAATTATCTGAATCAATCCAATATGATGACGTACAACTCATTTCTTTGAATTTTTAAAAAAAGTTTTACATTAATACTTTAACGTCCAACTTTATATTACTATGCATTATGTATTTAATTCATATTAACTGAAATCATATTAATTCATATGTCACACTTCATGTCAGACTTCATGCTGGGATTTTAAATTACTCTATGGAATCCAGAAACTCAATTATATTTAGCAGCAAGTCAGTTTGTAAAAAAAAACCAATCAATTAATTAATCAAATGTCTTGAAATAACACAGATTCTTATATTAAGTGCTCTTTCCATTAGACATTAACTTTGGTTTGGTGGCAAGAGCAGCATGTGTTTGGTGGGAACCTTTGGTAAATGGCTGATGTATTTGAGAAAAAAAAATCAGTCTTTTTGGCATTCAAGTGCTGTTCCCAATTCATGTGTGTCAAATTACCATCTGTAAGTAAATGGGGAAGAATTGCGCTGACAGACGGTATATCAGTGAATGCAACTCATTTACTGCTACACAGGCGTACAGTACATTATGCAAATCAAAAACTATGAAGGAGGTGAAATCAGGAGAGAGACAAAAACACTGACAGATGAGAAGAATGATTCTCGGCGACATCAATATGCCACTAAATCACATTACAGAGGGTTTGGAATATAAGCATACATTTGTGGTTAGGTTTTTAGCTGTCACTGCTCTCTCTTCTGTTTTATCTTCCTCGCCTCTATATTCAGCCTGACTTGGCCCCTCTCTGCTCTTTCCCTCTATCCCTCTCTGGCCTTGTGCCTCTCTAGCTCCCTCCGTCTCGCTGCCGTCCAGTCGCACAGTACTTTACAGAGGATTTGACACTCTGATGTTATTGTGTGCGAAAGATGATTCTCATCTCTGCTCACGCTGCTGAGGTCTCATGCAAACTACCATTCCCCCTTGGTGATGATACTGCCAAACCTACCGGCACTAAAAGCTTATGACACACTATTGCATGAGTTTTACAAGACAAAGATCCTGGTTTTTTGCTTCTCAGAAAGAGGCAATTTTCTCGAGATTAGCCATGCGAAATGATATTATAATTTTCTTGCAACTACGCTCTTACACTGGACCCTTAAAGTGCTTGATGAAATTACTTTGTTGCTTCAGGTTAAACTGTTGTTTTGCAGAAGTGCACGGTGTAAAGACAAAGGTGTCTGACAGAGGTTAAAGTCACTGTGGTGAACAAAGCTCTCCAATGTGGGCCAAATGGGGCTTGTCACTTAGTAGTGCTTGGCCTCTACCTGTTTGCTGTCGACACGTATCATCACATCTTACCAAGAGCGAAAGCTCAACCCTGACTGATCCCTCTTACTTCTCTGCTTTCTTTCTGAGACTTTCTTTCTGTATCAGTGTCATTGACTCCATTGTCTCGTTCTGTCTCAGCAGTTTGGAAAAAGAACTCACACAAGCTGATCATTTGTCTCACTAGTAGGTGACTAAACAGAGCCAGTCTTTTTGAGGGTAACTAATGGATAATTTTAATATTGAACAAATAAAAAGCAGGAGAAGGTTGCTGGTAATGATAATCCCACTGAGAATGTGCAACCCACCTTGCAGCCTCATGCAGTGTCTGTCTGCTTTTAGCTCATTATTTTGTTTGCCAGTCTGTGAAACCACAGAGTGAGTTCATATCAAATATTTTTAGCCAAAAAAAAGAGAGAAAATCTAATGGAGTGGCTGGTGGAGAAATGTCATTATACATTTACATTCTTCTCACAAGCGAGCAGTGTGAGTCGACAGCGAACTTGCTCTTACTCTGTTGGATGAGGAGTATACAATAACTTGTTTGCTAACATGCTAGTCATAATAATGAGATCAAGACTGGGCTCTTTTGCTGTAACTTATTAGCTTTGTTTCCTTTTAAGATTAATGTTAACAAAATGACTGTCAAAGCCATAACAATCTTTCTCAAGATGTCTGGTTTCTTTTGCAGGTTTATCTATTTTTAAACCAATCTGCCAACACGTCCCCGATGGTGCCAGCCGCAGTTGCTATGGGAGAATGATGATCTGCAATGCCCTGATTTTTCTCTGTTACATATATTAGTGTGCCTCTATCACCCTGTCGCTGTCTCATTGTGTGTATCACAAGTATCTGAGAAATAACTCAGGGAGCTCAGCATATACAGGACTTCAACCATGCTATTCTGCAACTAAATAATAAAGTATGTATTCAAATGAAAATGCCAAATAAATTTGAATTGATTTACCCTGTGAATTTGCAAGTAATTACATTATTTAATCGTTCTGTTTGTTTTGCCTTTCTCTCCGTGACGCACACATTCATTACAGTGTCAACTTCTCTCTCTAAAACTTTCCTCTTCAGCTTCCTCTGCTCAGGAAGCTAATGGTTATAAAAGACTGAAAGTAAAAAGTGCACCAATTAGTACTAATATTTTAATCAATTAGAGAACATGTTAATGATTTCCAGAGTAAAAACATGCAGCATTCTCATTTTAAAAGGTTAAATGGAGGAATTAATTGAATTGGACTGTTTTTCTCTTTAATTTTATTCAAATTAAACAATTATTTGAACAATGTAAGAGCAAATGACTCTGTCAGACTTAATTTTTGAGACAGCTAAACCTGACCTTGGAGTACTACATTACTCTATTAAAATCAATAACATTATTATAACTGCTAGCAGGGGAAACACGCCTCTGTAACAATTTTACTGTGGATGCTATGGATCTGTGTTTGCCACCTGTTCAGTATCAATTGGTTTATAAAGCAACAACAACAACAAATCTTAAGGTAAACATTATCCAAGTGTGTTGAAGATTTCTTCTTGTGCATTTTATCATCTTCTTGGTATACTGTCATTGTCACAGTCTGAGAAGTGACAAGCTGAGTTTTGCTCTTGCTACATAGCCATTAGCACGAACAGGTAATAACTTACTAGTCTAAAGACACATTGTGAGTTAAGCATTAAAATAAATTCCTTTACTGCCCTGAAAACATAGCACTGTTTAGCGGGTGTAATCTAACATTTTGTAACAATTGCCACCACCTGCTCTCTGCAAGAAACCATGCTTGGTGGCTGAGAAAAGTTACAAACAGCTCCTTTAAGTTTACCCACATGTTTATGCAGATGAGTTCTAAATCTCTTTTATCAATAGTATAAGGTCTACTAATCTGATATGATGTTGGTATTACTGCTATTATTTGACAATTCAAAGTGGAGAACGACTCAAAAGAGTGGGAAAAGGATCACACACAAAGGTCCTTGCAAATCCTTTCAGAGAAAAACACACAACTTAATGTAATGTGATTACTGCACAGTGCACCTAACTTCATATTTATCTGATATGCTGAAAAAAAACCAAACATTTTCATCAGGCTGTAAGGTTATTCTCTGTGCAAATGCTGCAATTATCCTGGAACCTGCTGCCATGCGACAGTCGGACCAGCACAGTATGTTTGCCAGCAGCATTCCTTATTGTTCCATCAACACTTTGGGAAAAACCCAGAGAGGGTAGTGGGGTTGCTATAGAAACCTTGGAGCCCACCTGGAAGCTGAGGAAACAGTGATACCAGAGACAAAGAGCTGTTGTCACTTGTGCACATACAGTACACACATAAACATATATTCAATTACCACATATCACGACATGTGAGGTGTGTTTATAGAGATGTGGCCACAGACAAAGTGGAAAGGAGGACACATCACACACATTAATAGATATGTAGGCACGCACACACACACACACACACACACACACAGACACACACCCCTACCTTGATGTGTCAGGTTAACTAGTGATCCTTAGTCCCTAGATGTAGTGATGCTAGCAGTCAGTAAGGCCGACTGAGGCTCACTCATTACCACAGCGTACTTTTCAAAGCCCCATGCAAACCTTTGAAGTGATCATCATGCTGCTACACATCTCTCTCCCACACTCTCCTCCTTCCTCAGTCTTAGGCCTACTTTCTCAAATACATATTAATAACTATTTAAGCCTGATTCTTTCACACACCAGCAAACACACCTTGGCCTGAAGAAAATAAGTTATTATGTAAAATGATTGCATAAGAGACCAAACTGTTTCATTATCCACACCTTCACCATTGTGTAGAAATGTTATTCTGCAGAATTGGTGGTCTGTCATTGCAATTAATTGTCTCAATCAATATAAATTAATATGTCAAAATCACATGTTCCACACCTGGTTAACATGGGCCAAGCCAAATAAGCCATTGAGCCATAATATGAAGTTACTGCTGAGAGGCAGAGGTGACTGCGGGCTAGAATTTGTGTTAAATTATTTCTAATTGATGCGACTGGCTACAGCCTCTTTACCCTTGTGCTACATCACTTGAACACAAGCTCTTGACTCGCACACTCTAAATGAGGACAACGAGAGTTGAGCAGACCACAGTAAAACAGCGATGAGAAAATTGAATATGAGCTCTGTGTTGCTCGATGCAAACAGCAAATATGACAACTGAGCCTAACAGCGAAGGGGGTCTAAACTCATCAGCTCTTGGGAAAGACTTTATTAGTACTCACCAATGAGCTCTTTGTTCCTTATGTCCAGGGCCATATTTCTGAGAGCGGTGGCCACGGCACACACCACTTTGTCGTTGTCTATCCGCAGTAACTCCACCAGGATGGGAAGGCCTTTCTCTTTGCGGACAGCAGCGCGGATGTACACCGACCACTGACAGGGAGAAAGTAAGGGTGAGAAAGTTACACAGTAAACAGTGGGCGGACAGTATATTTATATTTATATTTATATATCACATAGTGAAAATGAAAGTAAGAACAACCTATGATACAGTTAAAACTAACGAAAAAAAGTCATCTATAAAAAATTGCAGTGATCTTCATAACGAGAAGAGTGTAGGAGTTTTATGACAGCGAATAGCTCAGAATTACAATTGGGGAAAAAACAACCTGGGTTTTAATTTTCCAGTCCTGATCATCGTCCCTAACAGCTGTGATATCATTTTACTTCTTGAATGAGATAATGGGGATGCGAGGCATCCACTTGAGACAACAATTAATTTGTGTCCACAGAGCATTGCAAACAAAAGATGTGGCACCGCAACAATAACAACACTATTTTGCTACTGACACCGTGTTTTTCTTACTTCACTATAAACACACTGTGGTCAACCCTGACTTTTAGCCCATGCATTTTCTTTCCTCCTCTGTCTCATTGCCACTGACAGTTGACAGTGTTTTTTCTTTTAACCAGAGGCTGACTGTGTTTTAAGTGGAAAATGGAATGAGAGACAGATGAAGCACAATGGGCGAGGTCGAAGAGGAGATGTTATATTCAGGGGCGATATGAGAGCAGCTAAGGCATCATACCAACTCACTAGCGATAAACTGCGAGATGGAGAATTACATGAACCAGAGAGAAAGGTTTTGAGTTTAGAGACCACTCTATCCTCCCTCAACAACTATCAAGGTACACTTAAATGGTCCACTCGACCTTAAACGTCTGAAATGGTGCCGCCTTGTGGGTCAACAGCAGAAAACTGGGGAGGTGCTGAACATGATCCAACAATGGTCTGTCAAGGAAAGTATAATTTACCTTTGCAGAGTAATGCTATGGTTAAAGCACTGTATTGTTTTTCTTACAGACCTAAATGGGCAAACGATGGTTCCTATAATCACTTTAGGAAATAATTCACCCTTGGTGGGAAATTATCACATGTTGTAGCCAAGAGCTTAGTGAGCAGAGTGTAGAGCGTGCCAGCAGTACGCCAACATAGCTTCTTTGGAAACTGTTAGCAGCCGTATTTCTCAATGCCAGGAGAGGGAGCTTGCTTAGGGGAGACACAACAAAGTGCGCACACACACACACACACGCAGTGAGGCCCAAAATAGAAAATGTGATTTCCTGAAGACCACCTGCCCCCATCTCCTCCTTCATCTTCCTCTGTAGCCCTCTCTCTCTCTTACTCTCCCTCTACTCATCTACCAATGGACGCCCACCTCTGCAACCCAAAATCAGATACCCAGAGCTCCTTCACTTGTCACAACATCCCTCTTAAAGTGTGTTTGTTTTCATTTACACCAACGCTCACATCATCTTTTGACAAATGATTTTAAGATCACATAAACATTTCCCTCAACATTCCCCTGTAGTTTATTCATAACCAGCAATGTTGGATGCAGGGTTTTGATTTCACAATCATTCCAAGGTTACACCCTCATGCTGTCTGCCTTTTACCCTTATATACCACCTCAAGGCTAAAGCTGCCCTTACCACCACACTCTCCAATATGAATGCATGACTCATAGATTATTACGTAGCTGCTTCCGTCAGTCAGCGGCTCTTGAACACTGCCTGCACATCCTTTCAATGTCTGTACTAGGCGCCTTTAGATCATTACAGCATTTGCATTGCTATGGAACAATATTTTGGAGAACATAAGAACATGGAATTGTGCACAAAATATTCCTAAGTCAGCAGGATGGTACAGTGAGCAGCTACATCATTATTCTGACTGATTGCTTCTTTGAGCTGTTTATCATCTGCATGGTGGCATTTAAAGCAACCAGATAAGCCTTTTTATAGAACCTGAACTGAACTTTAACCAGATTATCTGAGCTAAAAAAAAATGCTTGCGTGCAAGCAGTCAACCTGCCTTAATGCCCTTGTTGATAACTAAACCCATTTCAAAGGATAGTTGCCTGCAATGAAATTATATGTATTACCTGGGAAGGTCATTCTGATTTTGATTTACATTTGCCAATCGTGTAAAATGATCATCTCTCACAGAGAATCTTTCCTTACCATGAATTTTTGTATACACACATTGCAAAACAGCATTATGTTTTATACTAAATCTATTTTTGTAAATGGACAACATTTATGAAGAATCACAGGAAGCTTCAAGAGCTTAACTGTCTATGATTCAGTCATCAGTGACACACACTTACATTGCACATGTTCATGTTTATATACACAGCTATTTGCCCTGCTGACAGTGTGAATAAACCGTTTTAACTGTGGTTTATCTGCTCTGCAGATAAACATTCATTGCATCATGAGTACAGACAAGCTAATGGTGAATCCACTCCTTTCACAATAATGAACAATGAAATGAATATAAAAGCACAAAAAATAAAACTAAAAGCAAGAAGTACAGTGACTATAAGAAAACTTTCACAATATCTGCGTTTCAAGACAAGGATGTTTTCTTTTTCTATGAAATCCTTTGTTTTCCTTGACCCCTATTTGATTTATTTTCAACATGTTTACAACAATTGCACAATGAATTTTCTATTCAAACTTCTTTTTCGCTGTGTTATTCTGTTTCCTTCTTTTTTTTTTGCTTTTCTGTCCTTGCACTGCGTCTTTGCATTCTGTTTATTCTGTTCCGTTGCTTATCTTTGTTTCATCCCACGTGAGAGGCAATGTGAGGCTTTGCTGCCTTCTCACTTCTTACAGACCCTTTATAGATCTATATGGCTGGTAATCTCGATTTTATTAGCCAGAATGTCAAGGGATTCAAGAGGCCCACCTGCATGATACTGATCTGTGGCATCTGGGCAGCTGATGGTAAGGGCAGCTTTTTCATTCTCAGTTTGGGGCCAAGGCGAGACGCACAGATACTTTCATTGATAGGATAATAACATTTGAACAATCCAACAATACCTCAGATAGAAACAGACATTTTATTATTGTCTCTGGAAAAGATTCAGCAAGGCCGTGCCTCTGGCTAATTTGGGATTTCAACTGTTTTCAGCTGGACTGCAACAGCGGAGCCAGCCCTTTGAATGTGAATGTTACTGACTGACTGACTGACTGACTGACTGACTGACTGATGGATTGATGTAACAACACCACTGGTCAGCCAAATGCTGCATGACTAAGTGCTGAGGGAATGCCACTAGTTGGCTGGCTGAGTGCAAAAGGGCAACCCCATTAAACCTACTTTTTTTTGTATTTCAGTTACAGCTACCATTTCTTTGCTCTATTCACTCAGTGGCCTATTCCAGTTTTGGTATGGTAACAGTTCAAAATATCTTGAAAGTCTCTTTATCAAGAGCTATTTTCGCATCTGCTTCTAAATGGACAGATATATATTTGGTATCCTCAGGACTTTTTCCAATATCTGCAAGTCAGACATTTTGTGCAATGTCCCTATATGATATGTGGGGTAAAAGCCTCGCACAACACTATGGACACATTTCTGGTTATAAATGGTACTCTAACAGGATCAATACCTTGTTCTGTATTCTTTCTCCATTTGAAATGCTGCTCCCTTGTTGACCATTAGAACTGAACAGCAACAGAACCTAGATTTTAACATTTCAGATGACTTTTGCTGTTGGAAAAATGTAACTTGTGCATGTTTTTCCTACTTGTTTTTGTCTATTTGGCATTGAATAAATTAACCTTGGAAAAAAAGAAAGAAAAGAGAAATAAGAGGATAAACAGTTTGGGAAACTCTTTAAATCTAGCTGTTACCTTCCAACTGCCTGCAGCCAGGTTCTGCAGAGCCCCAGCTGCTCCCTCCAGGGTGTCAGGATTTGAGCACTCAGACAGCAGGGTGAGGTAGGGCTTGACGATGGTGGGGTGCCACAGCATCTGAACCCCTTTGGGAGGCTCCGCCGTGTCTGGAAAAGGGCCCACACCATCCCACTGTGAGAGAGAGGAGACAGATTGGGACAGATTTCCCAGGTTCACTTTTTTGTCAGGATGGGGGCTGAGTGAACACTTAACTCTTTCTTAGTAACAGTAACATTTCACAACAGTAAAGTTTTTTTGCATTCACACAGCTTTGTACTGCTTAAAGAATGACTGAACACTGAAAAACAGAGTTTCCCTTGACTGGGATTACACCCATATATTATTGCAGAAAGATGAAGAAGTTGCAAGGTGCTTGCATTAGGTCACAACGATTGTATGTGTGTTGGAAAGCAAACTACATTTCCACAATGTACATCCCAACTTATAAAAATGTCAGAGATGCTGTTAATCATTCCTGTGCACCGATTAGTAGGAAAAAGAAGTGATGGAGAGGAAAGGGCAAAGCACCGACAGAAAACAGATGCAAATGAAAAGAGAGACTATGAGATAATATTTCATTCCAATTTTTGCTTTGAATTGTAAACCTGAGGCTCCACAGCACTCCTCTCTCTCTACTTTCATCCTCCTCCCCTCCTTCTGAGGTTTGAACCTTTTTGTTGAGTGATATGCCCACACCTTTTTTTATGTGAGCATGAACCCTCAACCATCCCTCCCTCCCTCCTTCCTCTTTTATTGGTGTCTGTGTCTCTCATCTCTTTCTCTACTGCTGTTCATTTATATCTTGTCCCACTTTTCTCTCCTGTTGCTTCCTTATCTAACTATTTTTTTGATTTGTTCCCCCTTCCTCCACTTCTATTTACTAGTCTTTTCCTATTTACTTATTCTATTTCCATCCTTCCCACTTCAGTTCTCATTTTTTCCTCTTCCCTATCGACCCTCTCGTTTTCGCTCTACTGCTTCCCCTCCTCCTCGCCTTGTCTCAAGGTAAACTAGGCTAGTGCGTGTGTCTTGAGAGAGGAGCTGTGGTGTGTGTGGATGTGTGCATGTTTTTATCTATACATAGATTCTCTGATCATAAAATCAAAGCATTCTTATAGTTTGAAGTCTTTAGAGGAACTACAACAAGCAGAGTACCTTTGCTTGCCGACAGACATCCTAAATTCTTAGTATGAATGCTGAGTGGTCATTTGCATAAAAAAAAAATTCTAAAGATTCAACTGAACAAACATTTTCAATTGTATTTGCTTTACTGGGAGAAACTATTTGATATGCAGCTTTCAAGCTTTTAATTGTAAAAGGTGAATTCCATACTGTCGTAGCTTTCATAAACCACTTTAGCTGCCAAATATCACCTGTTGTATTTACTAATGCAAGGAAAGCAAAACACATTTACATTCAAGTTATTTGGTCAAACAGCTGAGTATTAACACTCTTTCTCATATTTCAAATGATGACACTAAAAGCTTGTAATTTTAAAGAAGAAGAAGCTGGACGACCTATAACTATGACGGGATCTCACACCAGGTCTGTTATTTCAGCTGTATTTCCTAATATACACTCAGAGAGAAAGTCTGAGACATCAACTGAGCGTCACTAACTCCCTAACAACTTCTCTATTCTTGTCTTTTCCTCTCTCTGACTGTGGCAATGGTCTGTATCCTTGCATGTCATGCACTGCAAGAAAAATACACAATGCCCAGCGGGAAATTAAACCAATGACTTGCATGAGTCTGGTAGACCGAAAATATATCAATCTAAGTCTCAATTATCAGTTTGATTATGTTGGTTTGGGTCCACTGACAATTATATCAGACACACTCACAGCCTAGTCTGACAATTCTGTATGCTGGTCAGGTGTGCATTTGACGACATGAAAGCATAAGCAGAGAGAAGTCCACTTCCTTCCGCACAGTATAAAAAAGGCATGAAAGAGTAGAGAACATCGAGGAGGGAGAAAAAAGAGAATCATGACGCTTTTATGAGAAAAGTTGAGGGTTAAAAAGTGTCATTTTACTACCAAAAAAAGCCCCAAAAAGTGGCTTATGAGCAAATATATTATAAATGAAGCCAATCCTTTTTAAGTCAGCGTGCACAATACCCTGTGATCTGTGATTTTCATCCCCCATTTTCTATTATTTACCACACATGTCCCTGTTGAAGCCAGGGCTGCCTGAACCATTCATTCTGCATTCCTGCTTCATCATGAAAGCTGACCTCTTTACTCTTTGCACCCATGTGTATATAAACAGATGAAGGGAAATGAAAGTAAAAAATTTGAATAAATGAGTGGAGGAAGATAACAAGTGCACATACATTACATCTATAAGGGGGTATGAGGGGGTCAGTTAATAGTTAACAGTTAACGCATCATATACATCAACTCTAGAGAGGGATTTTATATTAAACAGCACTCGCAACTAGTGGTCATCCGACACTGATGCATATTGATTTCATAAAAATATGTAGGTAACAGTTTCGCCACTCCATCTATCCATCCATCCATACACCACCTCCTCCGTCATATCCTTCCTAACCTGGTCAGCTCCCTTCTTTTTCTTCTTCTTCTTGCCCCAGCAACCCGAGCTTTCTCCGTCGCGCCCGTTGGCATCACAAAGCAGGCTATCCAGCTCCTCCAACCCCCCCTGCTGGCCGTGGGATGTCTCAGCAGCGAGGCGGTACGACAGGTTCCTCAGAATGCAAACACAGTTCTCCACAGTCTGGAAGTAAGACACAGGAGAGATGAAAGATGAGGCGAGGTAGGAGGAAGAGAGGGTGGGGAGAAGGAAGACGAGATGAAAAAAAGGGATATTGATGAATAAAGTGTGAAAGCTGAGGCAAGAGATTTGTGTTTGATGCCATTTAATGAAACAGTTCGCCTGAAAACACAGCACAAAGTCAAAGTCAAAGCATGCTAATAAAAAAACACCCACTCTCACACTTTTACACTATGAGCCTTCCAACCTCACCCACGAGCCAGACAGATGGAGAGAGAGGAGGACAGAGCGAGAGAGAAAGAGGAGAGAAGGGAAATAATCTCATAGGTAATATGCTTTTGTATTTTGTTAGCTCTGACTTTGAAATGAGATTAGAAGAAACTCAGGTAAATGAGGAAAAATGACAAGCCCAATGTATCGTATCACACCCCATTAAACACCAAGTTTAGAGGTGAACCCACCAGCCTGGGAACATACTAGATGAGTGTGTGTGTGTGCATGTGCATGTGTGTGTTTCTGAATGAGACAAATCAAATTCTTACAGTGCACGATGTCTATTCTCAGGTGTGTACTTGGATCAACGTGTGCGTGCAGTGTGTGTGTCTGTGGCATCACTGAAAAGTGGGAGTCATCGAGTCAACGGAGTGGAAATTAACAAAGACGACTCATCAATCTCTCTGTCTGACCGTTAGTTTACACAAAAACAACTAAGGAGTGTAATCGAACAGCCTTGAGAGACACAACAAACAAAACAATGTCTCACTCCAGCGAGCTGCAGTCATCTCTGAAATTATATTCACATGCTATTATAGAATGATGTAGGAGAAGTTGCGTTTTATTTACAATTCACTGTGACATTTTGTATTTCGATCTGTTATTTCACACTTATTCAGTACCCTATTCTTTACGCTTGTGTGGTTTAAGGAATAAAAAGGTTCTTGATTTAGATTTCAAAACGATCACGGTACTTTTGCCCCAGGAAGGTCAAAGGTTGGCATCAGTCACAGAATAGCAATCCCACAACAAGGAGGGGCTCCAGGTTCTTTCACACAAAAAAATCACTCTTAAAACTGTATGTTAATCAACACAGATCAATAATTAGCATTTCTGTTGCTGAAAGGTTTTGTCTTTATGCCCTTTAAGCTTTAAGAATCAGTTTGTCCACAAAACGATTTGGGACCCTGCACTACATACATCAATGCACCAGCATTAAATATCTAATGCACGTTAGTAAATAATGTAATGTAATGTATTAAACGTCTTTACTGTATCGGTTGTTTAAGTGAAATTATGTGCGATAGATCTTCCACTATCATTTTACATGACTGTATCTGTTAATTGGCTTTAAGCTGTGTGCTATTATACACTGTGCAGCCTCTTAAACTTACAGAATAATAGCAGTGATCTGCAGAATGTGTTCAATGAGAAAGTCAGCTATAAAACATAATTGTAATTTTACATATGGTGAATATCTCTCTGACCTTGTGGATTTCTGTGTGAACATGAAAAAGCAGAGAAGACTGAGTCAAGTACTGAAGAATACAGAGAGTAATGGCGAGAGGACTTTATGTGAGTGCACTAGCAGAGACCGAACTGATTATACAACATGGGCATATAATATTCTCTAATATCATTTGAAAACCCTTTCTGCTTTCTTGCTCTACAAGACCAATTTTATAAGTAGTGGTAAAATGGAGATAATATACTGTATATTCCTCAGTATCCATCAGTATTTTCTGGTATGTTTACTGAGCAGTCTGTCAACTTAACAGATGAGCAGACAGTGCAAGGAGGAGGAGATCTGGGCAAAGCAGATGAGCAAGAAAAGGCAAAAAGACATACAAAATGTGCAAAATGAACACGTGGCTAATAGGACCACCACTGC